>NIVC01002320.1:0-184353 GCA_002269645.1 Macrostomum lignano
TCGCCAGAGGTTTCCTTTGCAGGGCAGCCGGGTTTACCTGACGTCTGCGTCTGCAAAA
The DNA here is from genome assembly GCA_002269645.1 of Macrostomum lignano. Classification (NCBI taxonomy): domain Eukaryota; kingdom Metazoa; phylum Platyhelminthes; family Macrostomidae; genus Macrostomum; species Macrostomum lignano. The sequence goes on from NIVC01002320.1 coordinate 59, forward strand.
CTTTCTTTAGCTAAAAATATGCCAGAAAAAAGCATAAGATAAAGAAATTGGATAGATGCTTGCATTGTCAAACCTAAAAATTGTATTGAAGTTACGAACTTAAGTAATAAATTCAGGATTAATATTTATCTAATTACTAATTTACATACGAGTACATGCAATGCATCTAGCAGCCGTATAAAATTTTAGAATAAGATTGCTGTAGTTGACCAAAAAAGGAGGCTAAAAAAAGCTTTTAATACTCGTACTTCATAATTTCGTGGTTTGCATTTACGAGCGTAAAAGACACTCTAGCACTCTGCATAAACAAAATTATTGATAAAAAGGTCGGTACTGCTGCAACTCCAGGCAGCTTTCTATATCAACAAGAAGAGAAAGTTCGCAACCGAGCCAGCAGTTTTCACTCCAAAGCACAGCTGCTGCTGCTGCTGTTTCAGTTGCCAAAGGAAATCAAAAACTGAAAGCTGCTCTTCTTCATCAGCTGTCATGGCGCAGCTCTTGGTGCTGAGTGCTCTGTGTGCAGCTCTTTGTGCTCTTGGAGGCGGTGAGTTGTCTGTCTACCCTCAATGTCAGATATATTGTAAGCCTTTATCTCTCACGTGAAAGCGCCTGCTCTCTTACAGCGGCGAGCTCCATCAAGTTCAACATCACGACAACAAACGTCGCGGCTTCCTGGCAGTCGTCGGAATTCGGCAACAGGTGCTTCAGAGACACGGCTGTTCTTGAGCAGTGGGATTACTTTCACACGACGGACACCCCAGACTCTCATGGATACCAGTGGCTGCTCATTAAGCTGTTCCGTGCAATCCGTGTGCAATCAGTCACTGTCTATGGCAGGGCAGCAGGTGAGTTGTCTTGTCCACTTCTGTCTCTTCCGCTTCACTTCTTTCTTACTTCTCTTCTCACTGCAGTGCCCAGCAGAGCACAGAACATCGAGATTCTGCTGAGTGACAGACTGCCATCGGGTCTGAATACGAGCAGCGATAGTTGCTATGGGACTCTGTCCGGTAGCTTGAGCTCGCTCACTCAGTGCGGAGTCACCAGAGTGAGCAGACTCAGACTCACAAGGTGGCCTGCAGCTACTCTGGCTGCCCGAATGTGGGTTCATATACTCTGTTGTTACTGAGTGCAAATAGGTGCAAATAGGTGCAAATAGGTGCAAATCGGTGCAAATAGGTGCAAATAGGTGCAAATAGGTGCAAATAGCTGCAAATAAGGTGCAAATTGGTGGCTAAAACTCACGAAATTTCAGCTGACTGAGTACATCTTGCTAAGGAAGAACGTTCGAAACGAGACTTATAAATACTTAAAGTATATTAACTTTCAAGCTCTGGAAGTCGAAGAAGGTACGACTTTAGTTAAATAAGCTCAATTATGTCTTCACGGGGCATTTTTGACTCTAAACAAACTTTCTCTCTTTCAGCATCTCAGAATGCGCAGATTTATAGGTGTGAAGTGTCTGGCGGACGCCTCAGTAACTGCAGACTCAATGCTTTGCAAACTTTGAAAAATGGCGACAGAGCTTGTATGAAAGTCTGCCCACCGTGTCAGCTTCCGACAACTGATGCAGCATCTTGTCACATTGCTGCTCCAAGTGGCAGAATCACACAGCTGAGAGTTGTGAGCTCACGGATGAATTTATTTCTTTTTAAATGATTTTCACAGACTATTCGACTAAATAATAGGAATAAGTGGAATGAGCAATTATGAATGGTAAAAAATCGTGTTTTTATACGATTTTAGCCAGTTCCTTAAATTTCTTTCACCATTTTCAGAATGGGCACCCAGACTTCTTTTTAATTGTAATTTTCATACCGACTGCGGAAAGTCAAGGAGGAAACTTCACGTGCAACTTTAACTGCTCGAGCGATTTGCCTCAGTCAGCAACTGAACCAATCGGTTTCTTTGGTATGCAGTTTTTGTGTGTAATTTTTACCTCAGACAGGTGAATTCAAATTAAACTTATAGATTTGAAAAGCAACCTTGTACTATTCAAACTGTTTTAATCTAGGATATTGGTATTTTGCTAGCAGCCTAGCAGCAAGGACTACTCAAGTACATAAATATAGGACGCAACACTCGAAATCTACGGTAAATGTTTTGAAGGCAACTTTTCGCCGAAAAATATACAGAGATAGAAGGTTTTAATCTTATGAGAAAAACGTTTAAAATAATGACAAGACCAATTTAACATGCATAATAAATAAATGCGTTGTTAGAGCAGCATGTGAGACACAAAATAGTGTGATTAGGACTTTTTTGACACTGCTAAGAGACCTAAATACTGTTTTAGTGTTGAAAATCGTGAAACTTCCTATCTCCGTAGTGTATTTTTCCGATGAAACCTGCCTTTAAAACTATTTCTGAACAAAAAACTGCAGTACAAATTTTTTTTGTACTGCAGTACAAATGACACCCTAGCAGCAGGTGCAGTACAAATGACAGCCTAGCAGCATGTGCAGTACAAATGACACCCTAGCAGCAGGTGCAGTACAAATGACACCCTAGCAGCAGGTGCAGTACAAATGACACCCTAGCAGCAGGTGCAGTACAAATGACACCCTAGCAGCAGGTGCAGTACAAATGACACCCTAGCAGCAGGTTCAGTGCCAATGGCTAAGCTAATTTTCTGTTGCAGAAGAGAAGCCCAGAAGTGTCAGCATTGAGCCCAGCAACAGGGTCCAGATTGGATCAAGGATATTTCTGGCTCCAGGCACGGAGTTTCACTTCAGCTTCATCACAGAAGCTGCGTACCCAAGTCCCATCCATGCTTGCAGGCTGGTGAGAACTGCTGAGCAGGAAACTAAAGAAGATACTTCAGGTGTTCAACTGCATCCATTCACAGAGGTGAGAAAATTCTGTGCAATCTTACTACTTTCATTTCCCATTCTGATATTCTCTCATCAAATGCTTTTTCAGAGATCTGTCACTGACGCATCAGCCAACAAAAGCCATGCAATTACCAAGATCTCAGAGTACAGACTCAGCATTAGCGCACACATGCAAGCAGCTGGGCAAAAGATACAGTGCGTATCGACTGTCGGTGAAAGCAGTGGAAAAGTGGGGAAATCAATTTCGCTGCCTGAGCTTGTAGGTAAGCAAACTATAGAAGGCGAACACTGGCAGGTGTGATACCTGGAATTTCTCACCTAATTCACCTGTCTAATTAGATGAGGATAAGTTGAATTGAAACGATAAAAATTACAGTACAAAGCAAGCCAGAGTTTCTGCTACCGCCAATCACGGATTGGAAAGACGGCCACTCCGTCTCAGTTGCTGTCGACTCAACAACAGACAGCTCTGTTTCAACCAGCCACCGCTGCTTGCTGGAGACTCGAGACGGCAACAGAAGTCTCAACCTTACTCAAGTGAGTCTCGCTTTGGTTTCGTGTCGTTGTGATGTCGGTTTCCAAAACTTAAGACTGTTGCATAAGATTGAGTGCAAACGTCAGATGAAATTCCTAAGTATGGATTCCTTTTCTTCCATACATGTCCATACACAGGACTTACTTATTCTAGCACGGTAGACTTCTCAAAACGAAATTCCAGGGTAAAAATCAACTCAGCACATTCAAAATCAATGTTGATAGACACTGGGGAAACGCAGCCTCTCTGGTCTGTTTGGTAAATCAATCTGGGCTGATCCAGACATGGACTCGACATCGGCTACCGAAGGTGCTCTGTGAGTCTCTGATGCCATGACTTTCTTCACAAGCCCATTACTGCATTTGAAGATTAAATCACGATTGCATTTTCGAATTCAGACAAGGCCGAAGGGCTGGCCATCCGTATTTCGTCTGGAGACCTGGTGACTGATGAAGAAGCCAGCTTCTCAGTGACTGCATCTGACTCAGGATACCCAGCGGCTCTGCACCAGTGCAGAATCGAGAGCAAGAGCCTCGGAGAAGACAAGGTATGAGGCTGATGTTATTGCTCATTCAGAGTTCCCAACCAGCATTTCAATGCTACAATTTCGGCTGACCATTCCGCAGACTGCAGAGTCAGACGGCTCAAGTCACTGGAGATTCACGCCTCAGCGAGGGCACAACGGTGAACAAATCAGATGCGATGTGGTGCAGAAACTGAGTGGCTCTTTGATATTCAGTCAGACTGTAAACAACTCTAATCTGGAGGTTAAATGTGAGGCTCATGCTTTATTATGCTGCATGCTGTCATCCCAATCGATGCAGTAGGGCTGCTTGCACTTCAGACAGGGCAATCGTCACGTGGCCCAGCAAAATCGCTCCGAAAAAGGAAGGCGAGGCTCTGTCATTCGTTGTGCTCGCAGACGGCAACCCAGAGCCCAGCAGTCAGTGCTGGCTGCAGCTGGTATCTGGCGCACAGGTGAGTCTTTGATTTGGGATGATGCTGGTATCTGGCTCACAGGTGAGTCTTTGATTTGGGATGATGCTGGTATCTGGCTCACAGGTGAGTCTTTGATTTGGGATGATGCTGGTTTCTGGCTCACAGGTGAGTCTTTGATTTGGGATGATGCTGGTATCTGGCGCACAGGTGAGTCTTTGATTTGGGATGATGCTGGTTTCTGGCTCACAGGTGAGTCTTTGATTTGGGATGATGCTGGTTTCTGGCTCACAGGTGAGTGTTTGATTCAGGATTGATGCAGGTTTCTGGCGCACAGGTGAGTCTTTGATTTGGGACTGATGCTGGTTTCTGGCTCACAGGTGAGTCTTTGATTTGGGATGATGCTGGTATCTGGCGCACAGGTGAGTCTTTGATTTGGGATGATGCTGCTTTCTGGCGCACAGGTGAGTCTTTGATTTGGGATGATGCTGGTTTCTGGCTCACAGGTGAGTCTTTGATTTGGGATGATGCTGGTTTCTGCCTCACAGGTGAGTCTTTGATTTGGGAGTGATGCTGGTTTCTGGCTCACAGGTGAGTCTTTGATTTGGGATGATGTTGCAGTCTCGGTGTTTCATAATAATCGCTATTTTCGTTCCAGGTAGACCTGCATAAGCTGAAGCATTCCATGTTTGAGAGCACCTTCAACGTCACTGTTGATAGGTCAATGAACCGAGCCAATTTGAGCTGTGTTTTGACTCAACCTGGACTTCCATCTTCAACAGAGCAGAGGTTCACCCAATTGATCACAGTTTTTTGTAAGTTTACAGTATCCATTTTCATAGGGTTCATAAAGAGGTATACAATTTGTAAATGCGTGCGTATTTTTTGAGCCAATGGAAACATTTCCTGTCGCTTCGGAGGCTCTGAGTTGAAGCACTTCTTAAATCGAAGACTGAAAAATAATATCGACCCAATCATCCTACAGATCAGCCTCAGCCTCCACTCACCATCGACTTGGCTCAGACTGTCTACGAAGGCACCGACGTCACCTTCACGGTGCGGTCGGGCGCTGGAAACCCCAATGTCACCCACAGATGCCACGTGTACAACGGAGAAATTGTGAGCGCAATATTTGCTCATCCATTCAACTGACGTGCAGCTTTGATTTAGCATAGAGTTGATCATTTCAGGAAGTTCAAAACAGCATGAAAATCGAATCGGAGTACTTGACAATGGTGAACTATGCACCCAACAGTCATGACACATTTGTGAGCTGCACGGCCGAGCAGATGCACCGCTCTGATGTTGTGTTCACCAGCAGCATCAGAAGGAACATCACCGTAAATTGTGAGAAGTCAAATGCCATTTTATTAGCATGCAGCCTGCCATTTACTTGAAAACCGGAGTATCCACTTTAACTTCAGACTTTGCGCGCAACTCCATGGACATCAGTCCGACAGACGGAGTTCTTGCTGGAGATCGAGTCGAAGGGACACTCAGATCTCATGGTGGCCGGCCTGCCGTCACGCGTCCTGAGTGTTCGCTTGGAGGCTCTGAGCTGACTATGGAAAACGTATGCTTTTTCATCACCTGAGTGCTTTTGAATTGAATGTAAACCTTCTTCAGGCAACCTAAATGATCAATTTGGGAATTTTCCTACAGTTAACAAGGCGTCCCACCGAAGTGAAGTTCACGTTCCGTGCATCGAAAGAGCACCACGGCAAGGTGCTCGCCTGCAAATTCGTACAGGATGAGCGACTGATTGAGTGGAGGAGAGACAAACTCAGCGTCTTCTGTAAGTACAGTTTGAGTTGTTTATTGGTGTGAAAGTATGGGGGTATCTTCTACATTGAAAAGTAACTCGTTAAGCCACACTGATGTAAATGTGCACTGCTTTTTCGCACCTGTAGACAAAGCGGATTTCGACTCTGAGGTAAGAATCATAAATAGAAAAGTCAGGTGGAACACGACAGTCCAGTTCAGCATCTCCTACTCTGATGTGGGAAACCCGTCCGCCAAGCACTTCTGCCGCATCGGCTCTCGGCCACTCACCGATGCTGAGGTGCGAAAATACTGACCAACATTTTTGTGCCCGCTTTATGTAAGTAACAAGGTAATTAGAGGTTGTAATGGAAAACATCTGGTCAAAATACATTTCAGTCGGTTTCGGCATCACAAAGATTGTTGCGTTGGAAGTTCAAGGCTCAAGTCGGAGACAACGGTCAGAAGATCGTCTGCCAGGTGGTGCAAAATGATCGACATGGCGGCCTCGTCTTTAACCAAACAGTTGCCAGCCAGACTCTGGATGTGCTCTGTAAAGATTTTGTTTATCAGTTGTATTTATTGCTTCAATAGAGCTATTTATATTTATTCCAATATATTGAACCACTTTGACTGTCACAACATTGTTTTCTTAATCTCTATCTTTTCAGACCCAGTCAGCTACTCAGGATTTCTATCCCAGCCACCGTCGGTGACGGAGGGCGATCCCTTGGTTATTTCTTTCTTTTCAACAGGAGGAAACCCCGAGCCTCGTCACCGATGCTGGTTGCAGACACCTGCAGGTCGGATGGACGCAGTCGCTCTAACAGAGGCGAGGACAGGTGTGGACCTCGTGACGAGCTTCAGTGTGACTTCCGTAAAGCAGATGAATGGAGGATCTGTGGTTTGCCGCGTCTCTCAGATGGGCCTCGAGGACCTGGACAAGGATTTCTCCCAGAACATTACTGTTTTCTGTGAGTTCTCTGTCGCGACTGCTCCAACTTTTATATCAATATAAAATCTAATAGAGGCTTGCAGTGCGTTCGTTTTTCCGTTTGCAGTCCGATCGGAGGTGGATCTGACCGGCTCAAGGATTTCAGGATCCATTGTGCTCATCAGCATCAATGTGACGGACGGAAACCCGACACCGCTGGTGAACTGCTCGCTGCTCTCGAGCTCTGGAACTCGACATGTGGGTTCTCAGTGTGCACAGTTGCTCCGCTTCTATTTGCATTGAGTAGCTTTAATGCAGCCGAACCCGTCATTTTAGGAGGTGTCCAGGAATTACTCGACAATGCTGAAAGTCGGACTGCATGAGATAGAAGTCGATCTGCTTTCAAGAGACCAGCCTCAGTCAGCCAACGTCACGTGTTCTGTGAAGCAATACTATGCGGGTTTCAAAAGCAGCAGCCTTGTCTTCTTGGCACTCAAAGCTGACGAGAGTTTCCAAGCTAGCGACCAAGAAAGTGAGCAGTTCTGTTTAGTCCAGCTTAGCTGCATTAATAAACTATTGTCTTTTAAGTTAATCGTATTGTAATGTCTTATCATATTGCTACCATTGTATTATCGCTACAAAAACTGATCAATGCAGACCATGGGAGCCTCAGCTGGAATCAAATGTTCCAAATTCTCTGTCTGTGCGCAGTGGTTGGTGTCGCCATCGTTCTGTCCATCTCGCTGCCTGCCACAGTCTACGTCTGGAGGCGAACTGCATCGCCTCGGTTGGGAATTCAGCGGCAGCACGGAGCAGCCACAGACAGGAGACCAGCTGACGTACCTCTGGTCCCTGTGACTGCTGCTGAGCGAGATCTCAATGTAATATTGCTTTTCAGAATTGCTTGCTCATTTTGCTGTTTAATCTGTGTGTGAGGCTGACAATCTGTGGGACACTTCAGACCGTCTACTACTATGAGGAGAACCCGGCGCTTCCGGATCGGCCTCCAAGCGTTGAGGAGACGGACTCAAATGTAAGTCTATTGTCTGCATCTTTGCCAGATGCTCTCAGTGCATGCTCAGTGCAGGATTCAGTTCCGCTCATTGCAGATGGTGCACTGTTCTGAGGAGGAGCAGACGGCTCAGGGAGCTGTCGAATTCTACGTGCAGTGAAAGTGATTTGCAAGTTGGAGTTTCACTGCTCAGACTCTGTTTTGGAGAAAACGAAACTGCATATATGAGAGTATTGGCTGACTGAGCTTGCCTATATAGGCTCTGTTGCGCCGTTTGAAAGTACAACTGAGTGGCACAAAGATTTGGTAGAATAAACAAAGTCTCGGTTTCGATATATTATTTTTAAACGATGCTATCAAAAACGATGCACAATAATGGTTATTAATCTAGAATTGGAGTGGCGTTGGGCACGGGGCACAAAATGGGGTGGTGGGCTCACAAGGATGTACAATCAATAATTCAATAGTTAATTAGTTCACGCACGCATTGGCGGTTAGCGTAAAATTTTAAAACAAGCCACAGGTACAGCGACAGACCCAGCGTTGCCTCAGACTCAGTGCATGCTTTCAAGGTTCCTGTGTATAAGACTGGCAATGCTTTCCAGACACTAAGTAGCGATAGCAAAGTATTTTGATTTTGCTTTTGGTCTTGCCGAATAACATTCTTTTAACAATAACTCGATTAACTTGAGAATCACAGATGCCTCTGCTACAAATTAGCTATTAGAGCAGTCAAAATGCTAACAAGTACACGAGACTGATTTGCATAATTTTTGTTTTTCAAGAAACGGCCATCAAGCTGCGATCCTCCAGTCTTTCTCGTCTGGTAGTCGGGATTGAAGCTTTTTTGGCCTGACTCAATGAGACAATGCCTGACAGAGCATTGAGAATAAAATCAATTTTGGAAGGCTTGCAGAAGGGTTTAAATCACTTTATAAGCCTTGGGTTTCTTTTTGTAGCCATTGGTGTTTGATGAGTGTCATTGAAATAACCTTTTCTACAGATCTAGTGCATATATTTGACATTTTAATCCGGTTTGAAGACTCTCTAACTCACAGTATCAGTTTACTACTTAAAATGCTGTCTTCTTTGCATGATATTTTTTGTAACAGGGTCTATGAAAGTTCAGCATGTGATCTACTGACCCATTACTTTATTAGTCACTCAGGAGCTGCACTTCAGTGTGTATCTCTTGCAAAGTGGAACTTGTGTTTGGCATCGGAATAAACAGATGCACCACCTCATCTCCTCTGCTTTAGCCGCTCGAAAACAATGTTTTATCAAGATTACACACTTTGGCACCTACACATTGGCATTGAAGCGTGCAGTAGCGTGCAGTAGAAGTGTGCCGTCAGCCTAGTGCACTTGTCTGTGCTTAGAGTGACTGATTTTCTCTTGTTGGTTCGACGACTTGAATAGTTTATAATTCCATTTTGCAGGCTTCTCCGTTATGCCGTAAAGACGGTCTCTGATGAGAATGTCACCGAAGGTGTACTCGACCCGGAGGGTTGTGGTTCGGGCTGGGACTTCTGGCCGGATATCTTGTATTCCGTATTTCAGGAAGAGTACCGCACTCTGTGCTGCTTTGAGCTGCCATTGCGCCAGGTGAACCTACTCCAAAGACTACTCAAGTAGGACGGGAAACCTCGTTTCTTGGAAAATTTGAGGAGCCAGGTTTTCCCGAAAAAATACACTACGGAGATGGGAGGCGGAGATGGGAAGATCCTATCTTTAGATAGGAGGCAGACCCAATGTTCATTTTTTTATGTTTTGCCTTTCTTATAGGTCTATTGATTTTCATAAAGCTTTTCGTTCAGAAAATTAGGATTCTATGTTAATCTTTTATTCTGCGTACATTCCCTGTACCTAAAAATCATAAAAATGCATGGCACAGCTCCACTCATTGGTTCTATGAATCTGTTTTATCATCTCTGTTACACGCATTGTAACACGGTCAGCTAAGTGTTACAAAATAGATTCAAAAACCAATGAACCGAACCGCGCCATTCAAATGGTTTTCAGGCACAGGACATGTGCAATTGTACGTAGAATAAGAAATTATAAACATAGAATCCTAATTCTCTAAATGAAAAGCTTATCCTAGGCTTTGGAGATGTGTTCGGCGCCGGAGTGAAAGGCTCTCACCTGTTTGCGGCACAGCCCGGTGGTGCAATTGCTCTCCCAGTTGCCCATATAGCGACCCTGCCTGAAGGGTAGTTTAGGCCAGAGGATGACGGTCTCTGAGGAGGCCGACCTGGTCCACTAAAAGCGGGTTGGCGGAGCCATACCAATTGCAAGAAATAAAGAGCTTCGCAGTTAGGATCACCCAGAATCTCTCGCCCCTGATGGCGCCCAATCTTTGCCTCTTATGGCTATGGCTCACCCCTGCCTATCCAAGATTACTGCTCTCTTTGTGATGCAGCCCAAGCTTTGTGCTACGCAAAGGGGGATTCCAGTTTTTAGGTGGCCCGGGTCCAGTACCCATGGGGAACTCAACCCACTATTCAAAAGGCAGAGCCAAATCCGTGCTTAGGCAACCCCGTTTAACAACAACAGCGGGGCCTGTGAAAGTTCAGCGGTTGGATCTACTGACCCGATACTGTATTAGTGCACTTCAGCGTTTTTCTCTTGCAAAGTGGAACTTGTGTTTGGCATCGGAATATACTTTATACAGATGCGAGATTCTGCACCACCTCGTATCCTCTGCTTTAGCCGCTCGAAAACAATGTTTTATCAAGATTAGACTCTGCGAAACCAACGCATTGGCATTGAAGCAGTGTGCAGTCAGCATAGTGCACTTCCTTGTCTTTAGAGCAACTGATTTTTCTTCTTGGTTAGACGACTTGAATAGTTTATAATTCCATTCTGCAGGCTTCTCCGTTATGACTTCACTGTTAACTTTGATAACCCTTACCAACTAAATTTCATCTAAACCTGCATCTCTGACTTGCGTGTTCACTGGCCTTCAGCTTTTGGACCTTCAACTGCTATTTGAAGTTTAATAGAGTTCTGTCCAATTGCTGGTTGGACAAATAACCGAAGACGGAAGTTAATGACCAACACATACCAGAGACTGAAATTACTCGTAGCAGCACGGGACAGTGAATTTGAAACAGTTGGAAGATGGCTGCCCGAGGCGTCTTAAGAGCGAGGCTATTTTTAGAGACAGAACTGGACCTCTTCGTACACCAAGCGCGCTGAGAAGCCTAAATTATCGATCGTGCAACTGTTTGCGAAAGCGTTCAACGCACACAGGCGCAACAGATTAAGCGGCCCAATTGGGGAGCCACCGCACGCAAAATTACACAGACAGACGATACGATGATTTATCTGACAAGTTATTTCAGACGCAGAATCTCTGTATAGCAGTTCGTTCTACTGGAAGTAATAAATTCGGAGTATACTTGTAGATTCTGAATGACGTGCAGAGTTTAATTTGTCACAGATAAATTTTGAGTTCGAAAATGGAAATAAAAAATCATTGGCCCGCACAGTCGCTGCCATGTTCTGCGAGCCTCATCAAGCAACAGGCTTCACCCAAGGCACCCAAGCCAGCAGACGGGAGCATCCGGCCACCAGACTTTTGCGCTGATGGCGGGATTCAATACCGAATCACAGGCGATTACTTCTGATAAAAATGATCAATGCTAAAATAATAAAGAAACTACTATTCATATTGCAATCAGCACAATGAAGTATGAAATATGTAAAACAGTATATTATGCAATTTCCAATCGTGCAGCACACTCAAATCTCATCTCGAAATTTTAAAAACTTTTCATTCACGCGATGGATTTCGATATCGCACTCCGCAGCTCTATATAGTACTCATAGTAGCTATTTAACTTGATTTGTTGGTTTTGTTGAAAATGTATAAAAATCGCACTTGTGTTCCACCAATGAAAATGAGATTAGCGGTATCAAGACGTTAATCTGCACCGAATACGTGCAGTTTTATCCAGGAGAGAAATTTCGCAACCGAGCCAGCAGTTTTTACTCCAAAGCACAGCTACTGCTGCTGCTGTTTCAGTTGCCAAGGAAACACTGAAAGCTGTTCTTCCTCATCAGCTGTCATGGTGCAGCTCTTGGCGCTGTGCGCTCTGTGTGCAGCTCTTTGTGCTCTTGGAGGCGGTGAGTTGTCTGTCTGCCTTCAATGTCAGATTACTGTAAGCCTTCATCACTCATGTGAAGCCCCTGCTCTCTTACAGCGGCGAGCTCCATCAAGTTCAACATCACGACAACAAACATCGCGGCTTCCTGGCAGTCGTCAGAATACTTCAACAGGTGCTTCGGAGACACGGCTGTTCTTGAGCAGTGGGATTACTTTCACACAACGGACACCCCAGACTCTCATGGATACCAGTGGCTGCTCATTAAGCTGTCCCGTGCAATCCGTGTGCAATCAGTCACTGTCTATGGCAGGGCATCAGGTGAGTTGTCTTGTCCACTTCTGTCTCTTCCGCTTCACTTCTTTCTTACTTCTCTTCTCACTGCAGAGCCCAGCAGAGCACAGAACATCGAGATTCTGCTGAGTGACAGACTGCCATCGGGTCTGAATGCGAGCAATGGCAGTTGCAATGGGACTCTGTCCGGTAGCTTGAGCTCGCTCACTCAGTGCGGAGTCACCCAGAGTGAGCAGACTCAGACTCACAAGGTGGCCTGCAGCTACTCTGACTGCCCGAATGTGGGTTCATCTACTCTTTTGTTGCTGAGTGCAAATAGGTGCAAATAAATGGGTAAATCACACGAAATTTCAGGTGACTGAGTACATCTTGCTGAGGAAGAACGTTCGAAACGAATCCGATAAGTATATAAACTTTCAAGCTCTGGAAGTCGAAGAGGGTACGACTTTAGTTGAATAAAGCTTAATTAAGTCATCATGGGACATTTTTGACTTTAAACAGACTTTCTCTCTTTTCAGCATCTCAGAACGCGCAGATTTATAGGTGTGAAGTGTCTGGCAGACGCCTCAGTAACTGCAGACTCAATGCTTTGCAAACTTTGAAAAATGGTGACAGAGTTTATATGAAAGTCTGCCCATCATGTCAGCTTCCGACAACTGATGCAGCATCTTGTCACATTGCTGCTCCAAGTGGCAGAATCACACAGCTGAGAGTTGTGAGCTCACGGATGAATTTGTTTCTTATTAATTGATTTTCACGGACTATTCGACTAACTAATAGGAATAAGTGGAATGAGCAATTATGAATGGTAACACTTTATTTATAAGATTTTAGCCAGTTCCTTAAAGTTCTTTCACCATTTTCAGCATGGGCACCCAGACTCCAATTTAATTGTAATTTTCACACTGACTGCGGAAAGTCAAGGAGGAAACTTCACGTGCAGCTTTATCTGCTTGAGCGAGTTGCCTCCGTCAGCAACTGAACCAATCGGTTTCTTTGGTATGCAGCTTTTGTGTGACTTTTTACCTTAGACAGGTGAATTAAAATGAAACTTATAGATTTGTAGAGCAACCTTGTACTATTCAAACTAGTATAATCTAGGGTATTGGTATTTTGCTAGCAGCCTAGCAGCAGGTGCAGTACAAATGACACCCTAGCAGCAGGTGCAGTACAAATGGCAGCCTAGCAGCAGGTGCAGAACAACTGACACCCTAGCAGCAGGTGCAGAACAACTGACACCCTAGCAGCAGGTGCAGAACAACTGACACCCTAGCAGCAGGTGCAGTACAAATGGCACCCTAGATGCAGGTGCAGTACAAATGACACCCTAGCAGCAGGTGCAGTACAAATGGCAGCCTAGCAGCAGGTGCAGTACAAATGACACCCTAGCAGCAGGTGCAGTACAAATGACGGCCTAGCAGCAGGTGCAGTACAAAGGACACCCTAGCAGCAGGTGCAGTACAAATGACAGCCTAGCAGCAGGTGGGTCATTCATTCCAAGTTTTGGTGTTCGTTGTGTTGGCTGTTTTAGGGGTTGGCCTGCGCTGGGGGGTTGGGCACGCTTTTATTCACCTGAACCTATATCGATCGGAATGTACGCGCGTACATAGTGAATGACAAATATATATATCGACTAACTTGGCCTTTGAGCCCTCGTACTGATTTTCTCGCAATTCTGGTCTTACACTGGTGGCAGCGAAGCCCAATTCAAGTTGGCAGATCAGAATGGAAGAGCGAGATGAGAAGAGCAACGACGCCAGTTTGCTACCGCCTAAGTTTAGTGGCCAATCAAACGTGCACTTTTGGCTGAGCATCTTTGAAGACTTCGCCGAAGACAAGAATTGGGACGATGCAAAGCGTGCCTCCAAAGTGAAGCTCCTGCTGAGAGGGGAGGCCCAGGTCTGTGTTTGGGACATGCCAGATGCCGATAAAAAGAGTTATGAGAAAATCAAGGCACTTCTTCTCCAGCAGTACGGCGGCTCTGCCAATCAGCACCGCGCCATGCAGGAGTTCCAAGGTCGACAACGAAAGAATGGCGAGTCAATCAGGGAGCTCTCGTTCGCTCTCAGGCTGCTGTACATGAGAGCCCGCCCGGATGACCCATCAACGCTCCGTGATCGGGAGGTCAAGTTTAGAATTATCCAGCTATTAAGCGCAGGGATACGCGAAGCCCTGCTCAAGGAGAGCGACTCGGATACATGCACACTGGGCACGCTGGTCGAGAGAGCCACCAGACTGGAGCAGGTGATGAGCAAGAACACGCCCGCAAGTTCGTCTATGGTCTCCGTGGTTGACGACCGGCTGTCCCGACTCGAGCAGCAGCTGTAGACACTGACAGCTGCCGTGACAAGCGGCGCCGCTAGAGGAGGCCGCGCTGGACCAGGTGACCGTCGGCAGGCCCAGAGAACATCCGGTTGCTACCAGTGCGGCAAAGACGGTCACATCGCGCGCAGATGTCCAACTAAAGGTTCCCACAAGCAAGGTCGGTGCTTCAACTGCTCCGGTTGGGGCCACAATGCAGCGGTCTGCCCAAGTAGGAATAAGCGTAGACCTTATCCTAGGGATGGACTTTATCGGTCGGGCAACCAGCGAGCTACGGATTAACATCAACAACAAGACTGTCTTCTTTAATGATGAGGCCGTGCCGTTTTTCACCAACAGCTCAAAAATTCAAATGGTGACCGGGACGCTGGTGGCCCGCATTGAGTGCAACATCAACGTCCCCGCTAGGAGTGAGAAGCTGGTCTGGCTGCGAGTGAAGTCAAAAGATGAGCAGGGCGTTTTCGAGCCGAATGCGGAGTTTACTCAAGAGACCGGTCTGCTGGCATCCCGAGTTCTCGCCTTGTCCGCCGATCAGAGGATTCCCGTTCTCATGTGCAATCTGGGATCCGAGGCAGTAACACTGTATGCCAACAAAGCAGTCGGTGAATTCGAAGCTGCTGATGTACTCGAGCCGGTTGGGAACGTGAAGGAGAAACTGAAGAACTGGGACGTGAACCCCGAACTGACAGAGCTAGAAAGAGACAAGCTGATGACCATCTTGAAAGCCAACGACGACCTGTTCAGCACTCATGAGTTTGACCTCGGCTCCACAAGCGTACTAAAGCACCACATCGAGCTCGAGCCAGGAGCACGGCCATTCAGGCAGCGCCAGCGCCCTCTCCCCCTGCCGCTGAGGGACCGAGTCGACGACAAGATTGGCCAGATGCTTGCGCACGACATCATTGAGCCGTCGAGCTCTCCATGGGCCAGCAATTTGATCGTGGTCAAGAAAAAGAACGGAGACATCCGCATCTGCACTGACTGGCGCCAACTGAATGCCGCTACGGTAAAGGACGCCTATCCGCTCCCACACCTACAACAGTCCATGGACGCGCTCTCAGGCTGCTCTTGGTTCACGACAATCGATTGCAAGCAGGGTTTCAATCAAGTGGAAGTTGAGGAAGCCGACCGCTACAAGACGGCATTTTACTCTACCAGAGGACTCATGCAGTTCAAGAAAATGGGATTTGGAATGTGCAACTCGCCGGCTACGTTCCAACGACTAATGGAGCTGATCATGTCTGGCCTCACATGGGAGGAGGTCCTGGTCTACGTGGATGATCTAATAGTGTTCAGTAAGAGCTTTGATCAGCATCTAGTCAGCCTTCGACGGGTTTTTGAACGGCTTCGAAGCGCTGGCCTGAAACTGAACAAGGAGAAGTCCGTGTTTGCGTACCGTAGTGTCAAGTACCTGGGCCATGTGGTCAGCAGCGAAGGAATTCAGCCAGACCCCAGTAAGGTGGAAGCTTTATCGAAGATTAAGACGCCGAGTTCAGCTGAGGAAGTGAGGCGATTCATCGGCATGCTGGGATTTTACCGGCGATTCATCCAAGACTTCAGCAGGATAGCCGCGCCTCTGCATGCAGCAACGCAAAAGACCGGCTTCACCTGGACGGATGAGTGTGAGAGCGCTTTCACCAAACTAAGGGAAAGGATCTGCCAGGCTCCCGTGCTTAGACTACCAGATTTTAGCCGGCCCTTCATCCTGAGTTGCGATGCAAGCGCATTTGCAGTCGGCGCGGTCCTCAGTCAGGCACACGGAGATTCGGAACTGCCGGTCGCTTTTGCCTCAAGAACTCTGAATAAGGCAGAAAGGAACTACTCAGCTACCGACAGAGAACTGCTCGCCTTAGTCTGGAGCCTAAAACATTTCAGATCATACCTGTGTAACGTGAAGCACTTCACCGCGTTCACCGATCATCAGCCACTGAAGGGCCTGCTACAGACTAAGGAACCTGAAGGGCGTCTGGCGCGCTGGCTTGACACGATTCAGCAGTTCAACTTCACGCTCTGCTATCGGCCTGGTCGAGAGAATGTCGTCCCGGACATGTTGAGTCGAACCGCCACCACTCAGCTCGACAGCAGCAGGGATCAAGACTTCCTAGAGGAACAGCAGCGCGATGCGCTTCTGCAGAGTGTCTTCAAGGCGCTCACCGAGGGACGCGAGCACCTGTCCAACAGCGGTCAGCAGAAGGTCGAGGAGTTCTTGGGCGATGACGGAATTGAGATCGGACCGCATGGCGCGCTGGTCAGGCAAGGAAAGCCGGTCGTTCCGAGCCATCTGCGAGCCGAGTTCATGGCCGACGCCCACGATGCAGCCGCTAGCGGTCACCTCGGCGCGGACAGAACACTACAGAAGTTGCGTGAGCGCTGCTGGTGGCCAAAAATGCAGCAGGATGTCCAGAACTGGGTCGCCAGCTGTGCAGCATGCCTTCGGCGCAAGAACAATAGTCGCCCTCAGCGAGCTCCACTGCAGAGTACAGCACAGCCGGCGCGACCGTGGGAGACCGTGCAAATCGACATTAAGGGGCCGTTGCCAAGGACGCCTCGAGACAACAGCTACATTCTGAGCATCTGCGACTGCTTCTCCAAATGGATGGAAACCCGTGCTCTACCAAGTATCGAAGCCGAGCGAGTTGCTGATGTTCTGGTCCATCAAGTAGCCCTACGTCACGGAGTTCCGGACACGATTCACAGTGACCAGGGCCGGCAATTTGAGAGCCAGCTGTTTCAGTCTCTGTGTGAGCAGCTCGGGATGCGGAAGACTCGAACTTCCCCGTTTCATCCGAGTGGCAACGGCCTGGTGGAGCGCGGAAACCGCACTCTCGGTAACATGTTGGCGACGGTCGTAGCGGAAAGCCAGGACGACTGGGATGTACAGCTGCCTTTTGTCACATGGGCATTCAACAGCTCTGCGCACTGTACGACTGGTCTGTCTCCGTTTCAAGTGCTACACGGTTGGCCACCAAGACTGCCGCTTGATGTCAAGCTGCCGCACACCAACAGCGGCGCTTCGGATACTCTGGACTACGTCGAGGATGTTCAGAAACGGCTTTTGCAGAGTCGGAGGCTCGTCCACCAGAAGCTTCAGAGCGCGCAGACTGAGAGAAACGAACGATACAACAAGGACGTGCGGTTTCAGCCCTACAACCAAGGCGATCTGGTCATGCTAAGCTGCAAGACAGTGAAGCCTGGTCGCTCCAAGAGCCTCAGCAACCGCTGGACGGGGCCCTACGTCGTTCTCAAGCGGCTGGGTGAGGTCAACTATCGAGTGCGGCTGGCACCTG
This sequence comes from Macrostomum lignano, assembly GCA_002269645.1. NCBI lineage: Eukaryota > Metazoa > Platyhelminthes > Macrostomidae > Macrostomum > Macrostomum lignano. The sequence goes on from NIVC01002320.1 coordinate 18,080, forward strand.
GCCTAGCGGTTCGGCGGCGTCGCAAGCTCGTGGTGCACCATGACCGCCTCAAGCCATTCGTGAAGCGGCGCGGCTCTCTGCAACTGACCGATGAGCAGCAGCCGGCTCCGGCTACCAGCACCAGTCCTGAGCAGCTGGGTGTGCCTGACGCCTGGGCTCAGCTGTCAGGCGGCAATGACGATGACGACGGCGACACCGAAGCAGCAATCGACCCGGTCGTCCCACCAGCGCTAAGACGTTCGGTACGACAGCGGAGGCCTCCTGATTTTTATCGCCCTGAGTGAACCTTTTTTTGAACTTTTGCCATAGAGTTTTATTCCTCGTGCTTGGGGGGAAAGTGGTGTGAGTTTTGTTGTTCGTTGTGTTGGCTGTTTTAGGGGTTGGCCTGCGCTGGGGGGTTGGGCACGCTTTTATTTACCTGAACCTATATCGATCGGAATGTACGCGCGTACATAGTGAATGACAAATATGACAAATATATATATCGACTAACTTGGCCTTTGAGCCCTCGTACTGATTTTCTCGCAATTCTGGTCTTACAGTCCCATCATGTTTTTTGAACTTTGAGCACTTGTAACTTTCGAGCCATAATAGATAAACAAAGCTGCAAACAGCAATCTGTGTCAAACTTCTAGTTCTATCTTTTTCACATAGCTGCTTATGAATTCTAAAACAACTGAACACATAGCAGAGGTCAACAGTCAGCATAGTTTATGCTCTGCTATGTGTTCAGTTGTTTTCCAAGTGCAGTACAAACGGCTGAGCTCATTTTCTGTTGCAGAGGAGAAGCCCAGAAGTGTCAGCATTGAGCCTAGCAACGGGGTCCAGATTGGATCAAGGATATTTCTGGCTCCAGGCACGGAGTTTCACTTCAATTTCATCACAGAAGCTGCGTACCCAAGTCCCATCCATGCTTGCAGGCTGGTGAGAACTGCTGAACAGGAAACTAGAGAAGATACTTCAGGTGTTCAACTGCATCCCTTTACAGAGGTGAGAACATCGAGTGCAATCTTAATACTTTCATTTCCAATTCTGATATTCTCATCAAATGATTTTTCAGAGATCCTTTAATGACGCCTCAGCAAACAAAAGCCATGCAATTACCAAGATCTCACAGTATAGGCTCAGCATTAGCGCACACATGCAAGCAGCTGGGCAAAAGATACAGTGCGTGTCGGCTGTCGGTGAAAGCAGTGGAAAATCGGTGAAATCAATTTCACTGTCTGAGCTTGTAGGTAAGCAAAATATTGGAGTGAGAGTACTGGCAGGTGATACATGGAATTTATCATGTTAGATGAAGATGAGTTGTATTGAAATGATTAAAAATTGCAGTACCAAGCAAGCCGGAGTTTCTGCTAGCGCCAATCACGGATTGGACAGATGGCCACTCCGTCTCAGTTGCTGTCGACTCAACAACAGACAGCGCTGTTCCAACCAGCCACCGCTGCTTGCTGGAGACTCGAGACGGCAACAGAAGTCTCAACGCTACTCAAGTGAGTCTTGCTTTGGTTTTATGCCGTCGTGATGTTGGTTTAGAAAGCAAAAACTTTGGCAAAATATTGAATGCTTTTCATCAAATGTCAAATATTTGACAAACGTCATGGGCTGCTGAAGTGATTCATTCGGTGTTCTAAGCATGAGCATGTTTACTTTCTTTGAATAAATACGAAGTTGCTAAATTGCTAAAAATTTCGAGTAGTTCTCTTAAAAATTTCCTGTAGTAACTCTGAATCAGTCCATGAGTGTGTGTACAGGACTATCCTTCTCCCTCGGTAGAGACTTCTCAAATCGAAATTCCAGGTAACATATAAAAGCAGTAAATTCGAGTTGGATGTTGATAGGCACTGGGGAAGCGCAGCCTCTCTGGTCTGTTTGGTAAATCAGTCTGGGCTGATCCAGACATGGACTCGACATCGGCTACCGAAGGTGCTCTGTGAGTCTCTGATGCCATGACTTTCTTCACAAGCCTATTACTGCATTTGAAGATTAAGTCACAATTGCATTTTCGAATTCAGACAAGGTCGAAGGGCTGGCCATCCGTATTTTATCAGGAGACCTGGTGAGTGATGAAGAAGCCAGCTTCTCAGTGACTGCATCTGACTCAGGATACCCAACGGCTCTGCACCAGTGCAGAATCGAGAGCAAGAGCCTCGGAGAAGACAAGGTATGAGGCTGATGTTATTGCTCAATCAGAATTCCCAACCAGCATTTCAATGCTCCAATTTCGGTTGACCATTCCGCAGACTGCAGAGTCAGACGGCTCAACTCACTGGAGATTCACGCCTCAGCGAGGGCACAACGGTGAACAAATCAGATGCGATGTGGTGCAGAAACTGAGTGGCTCTTTGATATTCAGTCAGACTGTCAACAGCTCTAATCTGGATATTAAATGTGAGGCTCATGCTTTAATCTGCTGCATGCTGTCATCCCCATCGATACAGTAGGGCTGCTTGCACTTCAGACAAGGCAACTGTCACGTGGCCCAGAAATATCGCTCCGAAAAAGGAAGGCGAGGCTCTGTCATTCGTTGTGCTCGCAGACGGCAACCCAGAGCCCAGCAGTCAGTGCTGGCTGCAGCTGGTATCTGGCGCACAGGTGAGTCTTTGATTTGGGATGATGCTGGTATCTGGCTCACAGGTGAGTCTTTGATTTGGGATGATGCTGGTATCTGGCTCACAGGTGAGTCTTTGATTTGGGATGATGCTGGTTTCTGGCTCACAGGTGAGTCTTTGATTTGGGATGATGCTGGTTTCTGGCTCACAGGTGAGTCTTTGATTTGGGAGTGATGCTGGTTTTTGGCTCACAAGTGAGTCTTTGATTTGGGAGTGATGATAGTTTCTGGCTCACAGGTGAGTCTTTGATTTGGGAGTGATGCTGGTTTCTGGCTCACAGGTGAGTCTTTGATTTGGGAGTGATGAGTGATGCTGCTTTCTGGCTCACAGGTTACTCTTTGATTTTTGAGTGATGCTGGTTTCTGGCTCACAGGTGAGTCTTTGATTTGGGAGTGATGAGTGATGCTGGTTTCTGGCTCACAGGTGAGTCTTTGATTTGGGAGTGATGAGTGATGCTGGTTTCTGGCTCACAGGTGAGTCTTTGATTTGGGAGTGATGAGTGATGCTGCTTTCTGGCTCACAGGTGAGTCTTTGATTTGGGAGTGATGCTGGTCTCTGGCTCACAGGTGAGTCTTTGATTTGGGAGTGATGAGTGATGCTGCTTTCTGGCTCACAGGTTACTCTTTGATTTGGGAGTGATGAGTGATGCTGGTTTCTGGCGCACAGGTGAGTCTTTGATTTGGGAGTGATGAGTGATGCTGGTTTCTGGCTCACAGGTGAGTCTTTGATTTGGGAGTGATGCTGCAGTCTCGGTGTTTCATAATAATCGCTATTCTCGTTCCAGGTACACCTGCATAAGCTGAAGCATTCCATGTTTGAGAGCACCTTCAACGTCACTGTTGATAGGTCAATGAACCGAGCCAATTTGAGCTGTGTTTTGACTCAACCTGGACTTCCATCCTCAACGGAGCAGAGCTTCACCCAATTGATCACAGTATTTTGTAAGTTTACAGTATCCATTTTCATAGGGTTCATAAAGAGGTATACAATTTGTAAATGCGTGCGTATTTTTTGAGCCAATGGAGACATTTCCTGTCGCTTCGGAGGCTCTGGCCTGAAGCACTTCTTAACTCGTAGACTGAAAAATAATATCGACCCAACCATCCTACAGATCAGCCTCAGCCTCCACTCTCCATCGACTTGGCTCAGACTGTCTACGAAGGCACCGACGTCACCTTCACGGTGCGGTCGGGCGCTGGAAACCCCACCGTCACCCACAGATGCCACGTGTACAACGGAAAAGTTGTGAGCGCAATATTTGCCCATCCATTCAACTGACGTGCAGCTTTGATTTAGCATAGAGTTGATCATTCCAGGAAGTTCAAAACAGCATGAAAATCGAATCGGAGTACTTGACAATGGTGAACTATGCACCCAACAGTCATGACACATTTGTGAGCTGCACGGCCGAGCAGATGCACCGCTCTGATGTTGTGTTCACCAGCAGCATCAGAAGGAACATCACCGTAAATTGTGAGAAGTCAAATGCTATTTTATTAGCATGCAGCCTGCCATTGACTTGAAAAACGGAGTATCCACTTTAACTTCAGACTTTGCGCACAACTCCATGGGCATCAGTCCGACAGACGGAGTTCTTGATGGAGATCGAGTCGAAGTGACACTCAAATCTTATGGTGGCCGGCCTGCCGTCACTCAGCATGAGTGTTCGCTTGGCGGCCCTGAGCTGACTATGGAAAACGTATGCTTTTTTATCACCTGAGTGCTTTTGAATTGACTGTGAACCTTCTTCAGGCATCCTAATTGATCAATTTGGGAATTTTTCTACAGGTAACAAGGCGTCCCACCGAAGTGAAGTTCACGTTTCGTGCATCGAAAGAGCATGACGGCAAGGTGCTCGCCTGCAAATTCGTCCAGGATGAGCGACTGATTGAGTGGAAGAAAACCAATCTCAGCGTTTTCTGTAGGAGAAAATGAAGCAATATTTTTCACGTCTTTTCGCTTTTTGTTTGCAAATGCATGTACACTTCACATTCACTTTTCGTACCTTTAGACAAAGCGGCTGTCGACTCTGAGGTGCAAACCTTAAAGAGAAAAGTCAGGTGGAACACGACAGTCCAGTTCAGCATCTCCTACTCTGATGTGGGAAACCCGTCCGCCAAGCACTTCTGCCGCATCGGCTCTCGGCCACTCACCGATCCTGAGGTGCGAAAATGCTGGCACATCTCTGTGTCTGCTTTGTGTAAGTAACAAGGTATTAGAGATTACATGTATAATGGAAACATCTGGTCAAAATACATTTCAGTCAGTTTCAACATTACAATCGGTTTGGAAGTTCAAGGCTCAAGTCGGAGACAACGGTCAGAAGATCGTCTGCCAGGTGGTGCAAGATGATCGACATGGCGGCCGAGTCTTTAACCAAACAGTTGCCAGCCAGAGTCTGGATGTGCTCTGTAAAGATTTTGTTTATCAGTTGTATTTATTGCTTCAATAGAGCTATTTATATTTATTCCAATATATTGAACCACTTTGACTGTCACAACATTGTTTTCTTAATCTCTATCTTTTCAGACCCAGTCAGCTACTCAGGATTTCTATCCCAGCCACCGTCGGTGACGGAGGGCGATCCCTTGGTTATTTCTTTCTTATCAACAGGAGGAAACCCCGAGCCTCGTCACCGATGCTGGTTGCAGACACCTGCAGATCGGATGGATGCAGTCGCTCTAACACAGGCGAGGACAGGTGTGGTCCTTTTCATGACGAACTTCAGTGAGACTTCTGTAAAGCAGATGAATGGAGGATCTGTGGTTTTCCGCGTCTCTCAGATGGGCCTCGAGGACCTGGACAAGGATTTCTCCCAGAACATTACTGTTTTCTGTGAGTTCTCTGTCGCGACTGCTCCAATTTTATATCAATATAAAATCTAATAGAGGCTTGCAGTGCGTTCGTTTTTCCGTTTGCAGTCCGATCGGAGGTGGGTCTGACCGGCTCAAGGTTTTCAGGAGCCACTGTGGTCCTCAGCATCAATGTGAAGGACGGAAACCCGACACCGCTGGTGAACTGCTCGCTGCTCTCGGGTTCTGGAACTCGACATGTGGGTTTTCACTGTGCACAGTTGCTCCACTTCTATTTGCATTGAGTAGCTTTAATGCAGCTGAACCCGTCATTTTAGGAGGTTGCCAGGAATGACTCGACATTGCTGAGAGTCGGACTCCATGAGATACCAGTAGAAGTCGATCTGCTTTCAAGAGACCAGCGTCAGTCAGCCAACGTCACGTGTTCTGTAAAGCAAGACTATGCGGGTTTCAAAAACAGCAGCCTTGTCTTCTTGGCACTCAAAGCTGACGAGAGTTTTCAAGCTAGCGACCAAGAAAGTGAGCAAGTCTGTGTAGTCCAGCTTTGCTGCATTCGTCTTTCTAAACTCTAAAAATAATCGCATCACTTTGTCTCATTTTATCTGATCAATCAGAGCATGGGAGCCTCAGCTGGAATCAAATGTTCCAAATTCTCTGTCTGTGCGCAGTGGTTGGTGTCGCCATCGTTCTGTCCATCTCGCTGCCTGCCACAGTCTACGTCTGGAGGCGAACTGCATCGCCTCGGTTGGGAATTCAGCGGCAGCACGGAGCAGCCACAGACGGGAGATCAGCTGACGTGCCTCTGGCCCCTGTGACTGCTGCTGAGCGAGATCCCAATGTAATATTGCTTTTCAGTATTGCTTGCTCAATTTGCAGGTTAATCTGTGAATGAAGCTGACAATCTGCGGCACTTTTCAGACCGTCTACTACTACGAGGAGAACCAGACACTTCCAGATCGGCCTCCGAGCGTTGAGGAGACGGACGCGAATGTGAGTCTACTGTCTGAATCTTTGCCAGATGCTCTTAGTGCATGCTCAGTGCAGGATTCAGTTCCGTTCATTGCAGATGGCGAACTGTTCTGAGGAGGAGCAGACGGCTCAGGGAGCTGTGGAATTCTACGTGCAGTGAAAGTGATTTGCAAGTTCGAGTTTCACAGCTCAGACTCTGTTTTGGAGAAAACGAAACTGCAGATACGAGAGAGAGCATTGGCTGACCGAGCCTGCTTATATAGGCTCATTTCATGCTTCCCATGTTTCTGTGTATAAGACTGGCAATGCTTGTCAGACACTAAGTAGCGATATCAAATAAATATTTTTATTTTCTTTTCTGTCTTGCTGGATAATATTTAAAACAATAACTCGATTACCTTGAGAATTAAAGATGTCGAATCGAATCAGTGCCGTCAGTGTTGTGTATGATGGTGACAATGCTCGTCAGGCGCTATGTACGAGGAGCGTTGCAAAGGTTTCCGGACTGTGTTTACTGTGAACGACATGAACGCCCACAACTCCTTGTACAGCTGCTCTAATGAATGAAAACGCTGCAAAATGATTCGAACTTGTGAGCAAATTTTTTTACAATTTATAACAGGTTACACATGGGCTTTGTTATAACGATTGGGAAATTCAAATTTATCACTTGCTATCGCCGTCTTATTACTGGCGGGGGGGTCGTTCTCAAATTCTGGGAGGAGCGAAAATTTTAACAATTTTCCGAACATTTACTATTGTTACTGCCGTATTGAAAATAATAGGACACTTTCATCCGTGAATAAAGATAATTTTTGGGTTGAAATTTATGTTGCAAAAGTGTTTTAAGTTGTCTTGCGGTATTAGGCGATATTAGGTGATGAAAAAATTCAAATTCAATCACTTCACCGATGTCCTAATTTTTGACACTATGATGTCTATAGCTAAAAAAAGTTGTTGTTGTGTTGAAAACTTGCTATACTACATTTAAAATGAAAGCTTATATAAATTTAATTTAAGATTTTTTTAAAGCTTAATAAACTGCACTATAAATGATTTTATAGACGCTTAACTGTACGCCTAGCATTTCCGGTGGGATAGCCTCTTTGCGTCTCACAAAATGTATTTTTCAGCTGACGTCTAGAATGTGCGCTTAAAATGATACATTTTGATGCAGATAATTAGAAAAACATGTCTTATTATCTTTTTGTAAAAAATTGTTATGAAATAGAGCACTATTGTTGATAAAAATAATTAAAAGCAACCATGCATCGCAATAAACTCCTACTTTGAAGCACAAAATAAATATCCTGTAACCACACTAGCATTCTCCATGGAGCACCTTTTGAGCTGAAATTTTACACAGATATCCAGTAAAGTAAACTGAGCAAATGATTTTTTTTGTTTTTGAAAATACTTCAATTTGGCTATGTATCAGTTAGTTCATTGGACATATTTATTATATTTTTATTAGAATCCTTGTAACCAAGCTGCAGAGAAACATGTGCAAAACTGGACCTTGAAATTTGACCTGAATGATCAGCAAATGTGTATCTCGAAATGATTTTTTTGTTTTCATCAAGTCATTCTATGCTAATTTTTTCTGAAGGGAAAGATACCATATATTTAGAGTCAATAGGGGAAGCATTTAGACTTATTCAATAGTCATTAAAATTGCAACTATATTATTATAATATAGTAATAATATTATACATGTATTATATAGTAATATTAACTTCTAAGATGCCCTTATAAATTTAAGTAAAGACAACAGGCCTTAATTAATTAATCAGCATTTTGAAGAAACTGACCTTATACAGATGGGCCCCAAGCTAAGAAATGAATGTAGAGCTTATTTCGTGTAAGGTATAAAAGTCAATTTATTATAATATTAAATACTCCTAATAAATTGGTTAAATTAGTTATTTACCTTGAATTAATTTAATTTTAATAATTAAATATATAAATTTGTTTCACTTCTTACTGCATTTAAATAGAGTACCTCTCTACTATACTATAGAAGTATAGTAAAAGTATATGGTAAAAAAGTATAGTAAAAAATTTTCTTTGGTTTAATCCCACCTTGCCTCAGTTTTTTAGTCTTAATACGAGCTAGATAGTAAGTGTTGATTAATTTGCTCCATCACCTTTTGCCACGGAAACAGCACATGTCGGACATGCAACACTCTTCCTGATCCCTGGATTCAAGATGACTGCTTCTGCTTCTTCAATGCTTGAAAACTGAGCTCATGGAGCTTTAGGTTATGCTGTCAGAGTGCTGCTGCCGGTGCTGTGTGTGTATGTGTGTGTCTTCTGCGGGTAGGTTCCCTGTCCCTCAGTTTAGCCACTGTTGTGGGCTAACTGGAGGAATTGCCGTTGTCGGTGCTGCAGATGGCACTGCATGGTAGTATTGACGCTGTCAGTGACGCTGGCAAAGGCTTGGACAAAGCTAGGTGCCGTCATTGTCAGGAGGACATGCGTGTGCTGCTTAGACCAGTGCGCACATTCGACTGGACTCGTATCTGGTGCAGTCTGGTGTATTCACTGAGATTGTGTGGATCTGCCTCCTCGCATCACCTCAACCAGGCTCAATTTCTTTTGTAGAATTTTCGTGCGCTGCTTAACTGCATCTTGTGCCTGCTGAGTGATGCCAAGAATTGTGCCACACAATAATTTAGCCCATAAACTACTCGTATATTATACATATGTATGCACAGCACACACACACGCAGTTCATTCATATTAAATGTACTAGTTAATGGAATTCTCATCTCATGAGCTCTAGTCTATGGACAAACCTGAAATTACTAGAATATCTAGATAGATCTAAACTTATTTGAGCAGCGCGCTGCGCTGCGAGCAAATACATGTAGATTCCTTAGCGCAACTAATTAATAGTGTCGTACAGTCTACAGCCTGAAGTAGCCTGTGTAAGATGCGGAGGGATGATTTTTGCATAGGAAGCCACTACGGTAAGGTTGATGGAACTATGGGGAGGTGAGAGATTCAAAGCGAGGGACGGAAGCCATGCATAGTTCGATCATAAGTTTGATTATTGCATGAGTCTGGGGATGCATTAACGAGAGGCGGACGAGAGCATAGAAATAAAGGGGGCTAAATATATTAATACACAAAATTACATGTACTAGCTAGTATTTTCAGAATGGTCAGCGACTCCTCCGATTTGTATCCGCGACCGCGTGCCCACAAATCCCCCGGCAGACTCTGTCGCAGTTGGTGGTTGTGCACAGAATACAATGTTAATTTTCGAGCTTCTCTGCAAAAAATGCGTGATGCACTCAAGATGCGTGCTATAGTCTACTTCTTTGATTGATGGCTGGGTTTTGCCTTTTCGCTTGTGATCATCAAAAGCTTGGGCGTCATTGCTACTGGTGTTTCAGTGTGCGCATTATGTCTGGTTATCATATTATGTGCATGTGCAGTGTCTTTTACCTACATTTTTGTTTGTCTCTGTTTCCTGCATGCTCTTTCGCATTTTTACACCTCGCACATCCTCATTTTTCTCAATTAACAAGTGAAATCTTTTCTTAAAGACTAATTGCTATTTTAGTTAAGCTAGTAGGTTTTTGGTAATTAAAAAATTCAATTTTGTCTATTTTCCAAAAAGTTTCAAAAAATGAATTAATTAAAATAAATTTGAATTATTTTAAGTTAATTGGAGTAAAATGTCTAATAAGTAACTATAATTTTTTTATTTTAAGTACATGTAGCTTTGGTATAAGTATTAATGTAATGAGTACTTAAAGTAAAATCAAGCAAGTTATAGTTTTCAGAAATTATGCTACAAATAATCAAATATATACTAGTATCCGAATTCCTTTATTAAGGAACATGCAGTCGATATTAAATCCACAATGTGCTCTTTGGTGTTCAAGGATAGTTCCCTGACTTTTTCTATTATTAGTTAGATTTTATTATATTTAATGTAAAAATGAACAATTCTATTCAAGGTAAAAATGAACATTCTTTATTTGTCGAATCATCTTGCCTTTGAAAAGATACATAGTGAAAACTTGATTTTTAATTCAAACTTTCAAGACTTATTTAGACTTCTTAATTCAGTGATTAGTTAAACTGATCGAAGTTCTTTCGAGTGCATGCTATAATAATTTCGCACTTTTTCGCACACGATAATTTTAAATGTCTGGGATTTAGAGCAGAGTAACAAAATGCTGTGCTCAAAAACATTTCCTTTGTCAATTTCTTGTTCTTTTATTTTTGCAAAAGAAATTTAACTGCATATTTAAAATAAAAATGGAAGAAAATTTTATTTTCTCTTTTAATATTTTTGTCGTTTATTTTCCGCAACAAAGAATAACAAATAGCCTTGATTTCTTCTCAATTTCAAGTTTTCTTGTGGTTTTAGTAGCAGCTTCTTACAGAAATTGTCGAAAGAATTTTTTTTGTACGATTATTAGTCGATGTATAAACTTTTTTTGCAATAACAAAAAGTTGTGACCTAGCTTTGAGAACGACCCGGGGGCTACGACGCCGCGGTTAGGCCGCGAGGCCCCTTTCGCACGCTATCACCGTCACTTTCACCATTTTCCCCTGCCGCTGACATGCCAGGATGAAGTGCCGTTGGCTCTCCTTTGATCCATCGTTCGAAGCATTTTTGCTCCGTGCATTGCTTCGTTTGAGTGACCGAAAAATTAACAGCTTAAAAGTACAAGTTGCTCTGTGGCTCGCATTCCCTGTGATATTCCATCAGCAGGTTGTCTGTGGAAAATGTTTTCAAATCGTTTTATAAAAGCCAGGCATGATTTTGCTCAGCATGTAGAATCGCTCACAGTTTTACCAGTCAACAGTGCAGATGCGCAAGGAGTTGTGGGTAAAGTTCAGCTCATCTGGACATTGCTGTCGTTCTCGACAATAAACATAGCCCGGAACTTTTGCAACCTCTCAAAGCGTTCAGGATATTTGCAGAGATTGCATGGACAATAGTGATCTTGATTGTCGTCTTGCTTACGAATAATGATATTGTACTCTCTGACAACTCTGATTCGCATAACTTTTTGTTTTCGGAGAAACGACCGTCAAGCGATAATTTGCGATCCTCTGGTCTGCCTTGCCTGGTAGTCGGGGTTGAAGTTTGATTTCGGACTGACTCAATGAGACAATGCCTGCCGCATCATTGAGAATAAAATCGAGTTGATGTCTGGCAGAAGGAATCAAATCGCTTTTATAAGCCTTAGATTTCTTTTTGCAGCCATTGGTGAAGATGAATATCATTGAAATAATCTTTTTTACACTGCGATATGTTTTCCCAGTGCATATTGTTTACATTTTATTCCTGTTTTAAGACTGTCTGACCCACAGCATCAGCTCACTATGTACAATGCTCTCTTTGTTTGCGGTATTGGGTTAATTATTAAATTGCATTATATTGTTAACAGGGCCTGTAAAAATTCAGCATGTGATCTACTGACCCATTACTTTATTAGTCATTCAAGAGCTGTACTTCAGTGTTTATCTCTTGCCAAGTGGATCTTGTGTTTGGCATAGGCATAAACTTATGTTGCAGATGCGAGATTCTGCACCACCTCATATTATTTGCTGTAGCCGATCGAAAACACCGTTTTATCAGATTATACACTGCCACACCAACGCATTGGCATTGAAGCAGTGTCAGCCTAGTAAACTTCTTAGTGTAAGAAATATTTGGAGTGAACTCGGAAATTTATAAATTCCTAAATGTAGTAAACATTTCAGCTCGGATTTTCAACGATTACCTTAGAAAGTTGGATTGTTTCCTCATGCGTAATCATAATTGTTCAGTACATCCCTGTGAGCCAACCAGCAGTGCGGCTTTGCCTGCGTCTCTGACTTCGGTGCCCACTGGCCTTCAGCTTGTTGACCTTCAACTGTCAGTTGAAGTTAAACAGAATTCTTTCCAATTTCTAGCAGGACAAAAAAACCAGAGACGGAGCTAAATTACTAATAAATAGCAGATTTGCAGCAGGCAGACAGTGGATCAAGGATTACTTAAGTAGATGGATGCAACACTCGAAATCTATCGCAATTTTTGTCCGATATCTATCAGTCGTCCTTGCAGTGAAATTTTAAACAGTTGGAAGATGGTTGCCTGAGGCGAGAGCGAGGCTGTATTTAGAAACAGAACTTGACCTCCTCGTGCGCCACGCGCGCGGAGAAGCTCAAATTATCGCTGGTGCAACTGCTTGCGAAAACCTTCAACACAAACACAAGCAAAAAAGATAAAACGGCCCGATTGGGGGCAACAAAACGCAAAATTACACAGACAACAGACAAAATGGGAAAAAGAAGGATTATTGTCAGTTTTTATGCATAAATCTGATAAGGTCTTTCAGACTACTAACAGTAGCAATTTTTAGTATACTTGTAGACTCTCAATGCCGTGCAGACTTTGATTTGTCAAAGTTGAATTTTGAGTTGCATAAATCGAAAATCATTGGCCCGCACAGACGCTGCCATGTTCTGCGAGCCTCATCAAGCACCCAGCTTGAGTTCACCCAGGTACCCCAGCAGACGAGAGCGTCCGATACCAGATTTTGCGCTGATGGCGGATTCAACAACGAATCACACGCGATAACTTCATCATTTACGACAGAGTCTGACCCCGAGCCGTCAGTTAAGCGAGCGCCTTCTGTTTATTTGATATGGCAGCAATTTCCGATCAAACTGATCAGTACAAAAGTACGAGCTATAAAAGCAACGAATATTCGTATAGCAAGTAGCAAAATAAACTAAAGTATGTAAAATAATTAATGCCACACTTTCCAATCATGCAGGTTACGACGCAAAGTTTATCTTTCAAAATTTAGAAACTTTCATTCCTGCGATAGATTTCGATATCACAGTCAATACATATGCATTCACTACTCATAGTAGCTATTAATTTTTTTGAGTTTTGTTGAAATCTTACATAAATCGCACTTGTGTCCCACCAATGACAAATGAGATAAGCGGTATTAAACCGTCGATCCGCGCCAAACACGTGCAGTTTTACCCAGGAGAGAAATTTCGCAACCGAGCCAGCAGTTTTCACTCCAAAGCACTGCTGCTGCTGCTGCTATTTCAGTTGCCAAGGAAACACTGAAAGCTGCTCTTCTTCATCAGCTGTCATGGCGCAGCTCTTGGCGCTGTGCGCTCTGTGTGCAGCTCTTTGTGCTCTTGGAGGCGGTGAGTTGTCTGTCTGCCTTCAATGTCAAATTACTGTAAGTCTTCATCAGTCATGTGAAAGCCCCTGCTCTCCTACAGCGGTAAGCTCCATCAAGTTCAACATCACGACAACAAACATCGCGGCTTCCTGGCAGTCGTCAGAATACTTCAACAGGTGCTTCAGAGACACGGCTGTTCCTGAGCGATGGGATTGCTTTCTCACGACGGACACCCCAGACTCTCATGGATACCAGTGGCTGCTCATTAAGCTGCCCCGTGCAATCCGTGTGCAATCAGTCACTGTCTATGGCAGGGCAGCAGGTGAGTTGTCTTGTTCACTTCTGTCTCTTCTGCTTCACTTCTTTCTCACTTCTCTTCTCACTGCAGAGCCCAGCAGAGCACAGAACATCGAGATTCTGCTGAGTGACAGACTGCCATCGGGTCTGAATGCGAGCAATGGCAGTTGCTATGGGACTCTGTCCGGTAGCTTGAGCTCGCTCACTCAGTGCGGAGTCACCCAGCGTGAGCAGACTCAGACTCACAAGGTGGCCTGCAGCTACTCTGGCTGCCCGAATGTGGGTTCAAATACTCTGTTGTTGCTGAGTGCAAATAGGTGCAAATAGGTGCAAATAGGTGCAAATAGGTGCAAATAGGTGCAAATAGGTGCAAATAGGTGCAAATAAATGGGTAAATCACACGAAATTTCAGCTGACTGAGTACATCTTGCTAAGGAAGAACGTTCGAAACGAATCTGATAAGTACATGAACTTTCAAGCTCTGGAAGTCGAAGAGGGTACGACTGTAGTTGAATAAAGCTTAATTAAGTCTTCATGGGACATTGTTGACTCTAAACAGACTTTCTCTCTTTCAGCATCTCAGAATGCGCAGATTTATAGGTGTGAAGTGTCTGGCAGACACCTCAGTAACTGCAGACTCAATGCTTTGCAAACTTTGAAAAATGGTGACAGAGTTTATATGAAAGTCTGCCCATCATGTCAGCTTCCGACAATTGATGCAGCATCTTGTCGCATTGCTGCTCCAAGTGGCAATATCACACAGCTGAGAGTTGTGAGCTCACGGATGAATTTATTTCTTTTTTAATGATTTTCACAGGCTATTTGACTAAATAATAGGAATAAGTGGAATGAGCAATTATGAATGTTAACAGTTTATTTTTTATACGATTTTAGTCAGTTCATTAATGTTCTTTCACCATTTTCAGAATGGGCACCCAGACTCCAATTTAATTGTGATTTTCACATCGACTGCGGAAAGTCAAGGAGGAAACTTCACGTGCAACTTCAACTGCTCGAGCGAGTTGTCTCAGTCAGCGACTGAACCGATCGGTTTCTTTGGTATGCAGCTTTTGTGTGTACTTTTTACCTTAGACAGGTGAATTCAAATGAAACTTATAGATTTGTAGAGCAACCTTGTACTATTCAAACTGTTTTAATCTAGGGTATTGGTATTTTGCTAGCAGCCTAGCAGCAGGTGCAGTACAAATGGCAGCCTAGCAGCAGGTGCAGTACAAATGACAGCCTAGCAGCAGGTGCAGTACAACTGGCACCCTAGCAGTAGGTGCAGTACAAACGGCAGCCTAGCAGCAGGTGCAGTACAAACGGCTGAGCTCATTTTCTGTTGCAGAGGAGAAGCCCAGAAGTGTCAGCATTGAGCCCAGCAACAGGGTCCAGATTGGATCAAGGATATTTCTGGCTTCAGGCATGGAGTTCCACTTCAGCTTCATCACAGAAGCTGCGTACCCAAGTCCCATCCATGCTTGTAGGCTGGTGAGAACTGCTGAACAGGAAACTACAGAAGATACTTCAGGTGTTCTACTGCATCCCGTCAGAGAGGTGAGAACATCCTGTGCAATCTTACTACCTCCATTCCCCATTCTGATCTTCTCTCATCAAATGATTTTTCAGAGATCTCTAACTGACGCATCAGCAAACAAAAGCCATGCAATTACCAAGATCTCAGAGTACAGACTCAACATTACAGCACACATGCAAGCAGCTGGGCAAAAGATACAGTGCGTGTCAACTGTCGGTGAAAGCAGTGGAAAAGTGGTGAAATCAATTTTGCTGCCTGAGCTTGTAGGTAAGCAAAATATGGGAGGGCGAATACTGGCAGGTACCAGGAATTTCTCATATTAGATGAAGATGAGTTGTATTGAAATGATAAAAATTGCAGTACCAAGCAAGCCAGAGTTTCTGCTACCGCCAATCACGGACTGGAAAGATAGCCACTCCGTCTCAGTTACTGTCAAATCAGTAACAGACAGCCCTGTTCCAACCAGCCACCGCTGCTTGCTGGAGACTCGAACCGGCAACAGAAGCCTCACCGCAGCTCAGGTGAGTCTCGCTTTGGTTTGATGTCTTTGTGATGTCGGTTTCGAAAACAAATAAATTGCTTCAAACATAAATTGCTCTTCAAACATTGAATACATTTCATCAAACCTCAAATATTTTAAGTCATACGCCGCTGAAGTGATGCATTCAATGTTCTAAGCATGAGCATGTTTAATTTCTCGATGAAGTTTCTTCTAGCCTCTTCTAGAAGCTCAGCATGGACACCATGCTCATTGGATAAATAGGAAATTCCTAAATTACAAAAAATGTTGATTCATTTGTTTCCATATATGTCCATACACAGGACTACTCCTGGATCTACTACTACTTGAGCAGCATCACAAGAAGCGCATTCGAACTGGCTGTTGATAGGCACTGGGGCAACCCAACATCTCTGGTCTGTTTGGTAAATCAATCCGGGCTGATCCAGACATGGACTCGACATCAGCTACCGAAGGTGCTCTGTGAGTCTCTGATGCCATGACTTCCGTCATTAATCTATTGTTGCATTTCAAGACTGTCATTTAATTATATTTTCGAATTCAGACAAGGCCGAAGGGCTAGCCATCCGTATTTGGTCAGGAGACATAGTGAGTGATGAAGAAGCCAGCTTCTCAGTGACTGCATCTGACTCAGGATACCCAGCGGCTCTGCACCAGTGCAGAATCGACAGAAAGAGCCTCGGAGAAGACAAGGTATGAGGCTGATGTTATTGCTGCTCCATTCCGAGTTCCCAACCTCTGCTTTATAATAAAGAAATTCAATGCTGCAATTTTGGCCCACCATTCCGCAGACTGCAGGGTCAGACAGCTCAACTCACTGGAGATTCACGCCTCAGCGAGGGCACAACGGTGAAAGAATCAGATGCGATGTGGTGCAGAAACTGAGTGGCTCTTTGATATTCAGTCAGACTGTCAACAGCTCTAATCTGGATATTAAATGTGAGTATCATGCTTTAATATGCTGCATGCTGTGATCCCAATCGATACAGTAGGGCTGCTTGCACTTCAGACAAGGCAAATGTCACGTGGCCCAGCAATATCCCTCTGAAAAAGGAAGGAGAGGCTCTGTCATTTGTTGTACTCGCAGACGGCAACCCAGAGCCCAGCAGTCAGTGCTGGCTGCAGCTGGTTTCTGGCTCACAGGTGAGTCTTTGATTTGGGATGATGCTGGTTTCTGGCTCACAGGTGAGTCTTTGATTTGGGATGATGCTGGTTTCTGGCTCACAGGTGAGTCTTTGATTTGGGATGATGCTGGTTTCTGGCTCACAGGTGAGTCTTTGATTTGGGATGATGCTGGTTTCTGGCTCACAGGTGAGTCTTCAATTTGGGATGATGCTGGTTTCTGGCTCACAGGTGAGTCCTTGATTTGGGAGTGATGCTGGTTTCTGGCTCACAGGTGAGTCTTTGATTTGGGAGTGATGCTGGTTTCTGGCTCACAGGTGAGTCTTTGATTTGGGAGTGATGCTGGTTTCTGGCTCACAGGTGAGTCTTTGATTTGGGATTGATGCTGCTGGTTTCTGGCTTACAGGTGAGTCTTTGATTTGAAAGTGATGCTGGTTTCTGGCTCACAGGTGAGTCTTTGATTTGGGAGTGATGCTGGTTTCTGGCTCACAGGTGAGTCTTTGATTTGGGAGTGATGCTGCTGGTTTCTGGCGCACAGGTGAGTCTTTGATTTGGGAGTGATGCTGCTGGTTTCTGGCTCACAGGTGAGTCTTTGATTTGGGAGTGATGCTGGTTTCTGGCTCACAGGTAACCTTTGATTTTGGAGTGATGCTGGTTTCTGGCTCACAGGTGAGTCTTCAATTTGGGAGTGATGCTGGTTTCTGGCTCACAGGTGAGTCTTTGATTTGGGATTGATGCTGCTGGTTTCTTGCTCACAGGTGAGTCTTTGATTTGGGAGTGATGCTGCTGGTTTCTGGCTCACAGGTGAGTCTTTGATTTGGGAGTGATGTTGCAGTCTCGGTGTTTCATAATAATCGCTATTTTCGTTCCAGGTAGACCTGCATAAGCTGAAGCATTCCATTTTTGAGAGCACCTTCAACGTTACTGTTGATAGGTCAATGAACCGAGCCAATTTGAGCTGTGTTTTGACTCAACCTGGACTTCCATCTTTAACGGAGCAGAGCTTCACCCAATTGATCACAGTATTTTGTAAGTTTACAGTATTCATTTTCATAGGGTTCATAAAGAGGTATACAATTTGTAAATGCGTGCGTATTTTTTGAGCCAATGGAAACATTTCCTGTCGCTTCGGAGGCTCTGGCCTGAAGCACTTCTTAACTCGTAGAGTGAAAAATAATATCGACCCAATCATCCTACAGATCAGCCTCAGCCTCCACTCACCATCGACTTGGCTCAGACTGTCTACGAAGGCACCGACGTCATCTTCACGGTGCGGTCGGGCGCTGGAAACCCCAGCGTCACCCACAGATGCCACGTGTACAACGGAAAAATAGTGAGCGCAATATTTGCCCATCAAATCACCTGACTTGCAGCTTTGATTTAACACAGAGTTGATCATTCCAGGAAGTTCAAAACAGCATGAAAATCGAGTCGGAGTACTTGACAATGGTGAACTATGCACCCAACAGTCATGACACATTTGTGAGCTGCACGGCCGAGCAGAAGCACCGCTCTGATGTTGTGTTCACCAGCAGCATCAGAAGGAACATCACCGTCAATTGTGAGAAGTCAAATGCTATTTTATTAGCATGCAGCCTGCCATTGACTTGAAAAACGGAGTATCCACTTTAACTTCAGACTTTGCGCACAACTCCATGGGCATCAGTCCGACAGACGGAGTTCTTGATGGAGATCGAGTCGAAGTGACGCTCAGATCTTATGGTGGCCGGCCTGCCGTCACGCGTCCTGAGTGTTCGCTTGGAGACTCTGAGCTGACTATGGAAAACGTATGCTTTTTCATCACCTGAGTGCTTTTGAATTGACTGTAAACCTTCTTCAGGCATCCTAATTGATCAATTTGGGAATTTTTCTACAGGTAACAAGGCGTCCCACCGAAGTGAAGTTCACGTTTCGTGCATCGAAAGAGCATGACGGCAAGGTGCTCGCCTGCAAATTCGTCCAGGATGAGCGACTGATTGAGTGGAAGAAAACCAATCTCAGCGTTTTCTGTAGGAGAAAATGAACCAATATTTTTCACGTCTTTTCGCTTTTTGTTTGCAAATGCATGTACACTTCACATTCACTTTTCGTACCTTTAGACAAAGCGGCTGTCGACTCTGAGGTGCAAACCTTAAAGAGAAAAGTCAGGTGGAACACGACAGTCCAGTTCAGCATCTCCTACTCTGATGTGGGAAACCCGTCCGCCAAGCACTTCTGCCGCATCGGCTCTCGGCCACTCACCGATCCTGAGGTGCGAAAATACTGACCCACATTTTTGTCTGCTTTATGTAAGGGACTGGGTAGTTGATATTGTAATGGGAAAGATCTGGTCAAAATACATTTCAGTCAGTTTCAACATTACAATCGGTTTGGAAGTTCAAGGCTCAAGTCGGAGACAACGGTCAGAAGATCGTCTGCCAGGTGGTGCAAGATGATCGACATGGCGGCCGAGTCTTTAACCAAACAGTTGCCAGCCAGACTCTGGATGTGCTCTGTAAAGATTTTGTTAATT
This sequence comes from Macrostomum lignano, assembly GCA_002269645.1. Taxonomy (NCBI): domain Eukaryota; kingdom Metazoa; phylum Platyhelminthes; family Macrostomidae; genus Macrostomum; species Macrostomum lignano. The sequence continues at coordinate 37,622 of NIVC01002320.1, forward strand.
TGCTGTATTCATTTCTCCAATAGAGCTTTGCCTAATTATTCCGATGTACTCAAGCACTTTGATTGTCACAAACGCACTGTTCACAATATCGTTTTTCTTGATTTCTCCATCTTTTCAGACCCAGTCAGCTACTCAGGATTTCTATCCCAGCCACCGTCGGTGACGGAGGGCGATCCCTTGGTTATTTCTTTCTTTTCAACTGGAGGAAACCCCGAGCCTCGTCACCGATGCTGGTTGCGGACACCTGAAGGTCGAATGGACGCAGTCGCTCTAACAGAGGCGAGGACAGGTGTGGACCTCGTGACGAACTTCAGTGTGACTTCCGTAAAGCAGATGAATGGAGGATCTGTGGTTTGCCGCGTCTCTCAGATGGGCCTCGAGGACCTGGACAAGGCGTTCTCCCAGAACATCACTGTTTTCTGTGAGTTCTCTGTCGCGACTGCTGCAACTTTTATCAATATAAAATCTAATAGAGGCTTGCAGTGCGTTCGTTTTTCCGTTCCAGTCCGATCGGAGGTGGATCTGACCGGCTCAAGGATTTCAGGATCCATTGTGCTCGTCAGCATCAATGTGACGGACGGAAACCCGACACCGCTGGTGAACTGCTCGCTGCTCTCAAGCTCTGGAACTCGACATGTGGGTTCTCAGTGTGCACAGTTGCTCCGCTTCTATTTACATTGAGTAGCTTTAATGCAGCTGAACCCGTCATTTTAGGAGGTTGCCAGGAAGGACTCGACATAGCTGAGAGTCGGACTCCATGAGATAAAAGTCGATCTGCTTTCAAGAGACCAGCGTCAGTCAGCCAACGTCACGTGTTCTGTAAAGCAAGACTATGCGGGTTTCAAAAACAGCAGCCTTGTCTTTTTGGCACTCAAATCTGACGAGAGTTTTCAAGCTAGCGACCAAGAAAGTGAGCAAGTCTGTGTAGTCCAGCTTAGCTGCATTAATAAACTATTGTCTTTTAAGTTAATCGTATTGTAATGTCTTATCATATTGCTACTATTGTATTATCGCTACAAAAACTGATCAATGCAGACCATGGGAGCCTCAGCTGGAATCAAATGTTCCAAATTCTCTGTCTGTGCGCAGTGGTTGCCGTCGCTATCTTTCTTTCTCTGCCTGCCACAGTCTACGTCTGGAGGCGAACTGCATCGCCTCGGTTGGCAATTCAGCGGCAGCACGGAGCAGCCACAGACAGGAGACCAGCTGACGTACCTCTGGTCCCTGTGACTGCTGCTGAGCGAGATCCCAATGTAATATTGCTTTTCAGAATTGCTTGCTCATTTTGCTGTTTAATCTGTGTGTGAGGCTGACAATCTGCGGCACTTTTCAGACCGTCTACTACTATGAGGAGAACCCGGCGCTTCCGGATCGGCCTCCAAGCGTTGAGGAGACGGACTCAAATGTAAGTCTATTGTCTGCATCGTTGCCAGATGCTCTCAGTGCATGCTCACTGCAGGATTCAGTTCCGCTCATTGCAGATGGTGCACTGTTCTGAGGAGGAGCAGACGGCTCAGGGAGCCATCGAATTCTACGTGCAGTGAAAGTGATTTGCAAGTTCGAGTTTCGCTACTCAGACTCTTGGAGAAACCAAAACTGCATATATGAGAGCATTGGCTGACTGAGCTTGCCTATATAGGCTCTGTTGCGTCGTTTGAAAGTACAACTGAGTGGCACAAAGATTTGGTAGAATAAACAAAGTCTCGGTTTCGATATATTATTTTTAAACGATGCTATCAAAAACGATGCACAATAATGGTTATTAATCTGGAATTGGAGTGGCGTTGGGCACGGGGCACAAAATGGGGTGGTGGGCTCACAAGGATGTACAATCAATAATTCAATAGTTAATTAGTTCACGCACGCATTGGCGGTTAGCGTAAAATTTTAAAACAAGCCACAGGTACAGCGACAGACCCAGCGTTGCCTCAGACTCAGTGCATGCTTTCAAGGTTCCTGTGTATAAGACTGGCAATGCTTTCCTTGCAGCTCGTATTTTGATTTTGCTTTTGGTCTTGCCGAATAACATTCTTTTAACAATAACTCGATTAACTTGAGAATCACAGATGCCTCTGCTACAAATTAGCTATTAGAGCAGTCAAAATGCTAACAAGTACACGAGACTGATTTGCATAATTTTTGTTTTTCAAGAAACGGCCGTCAAGTTGCGATCCTCCAGTCTTTCTCGTCTGGCAGTCGGGATTGAAGCTTTTCTGGCCTGACTCAATGAGACAATGCCTGACAGAGCAACTTTGGAAGGCTTGCAGAAGGATTTAAATCACTTTTATAAGCCTTGGGTTTCTTTTTGTAGCCATTGGTGTTTGATGAGTGTCATTGAAATAACCTTTTCTACAGATCTAGTGCATATATTTGACATTTTAATCCGGTTTGAAGGCTCTCTAACTCACAGTATCAGTTTACTACTTAAAATGCTGTCTTCTTTGCATGATATTTTTGTAACAGGGTCTATGAAAGTTCAGCATGTGATCTACTGACCCATTACTTTATTAGTCACTCAGGAGCTGCACTTCAGTGTGTATCTCTTGCAAAGTGGAACTTGTGTTTGGCATCGGAATAAACAGATGCACCACCTCATCTCCTCTGCTTTAGCCGCTCGAAAACAATGTTTTATCAAGATTACACACTTTGGCACCTACACATTGGCATTGAAGCGTGCAGTAGCGTGCAGTAGAAGTGTGCCGTCAGCCTAGTGCACTTGTCTGTGCTTAGAGTGACTGATTTTCTCTTCTTGGTTCGACAACTTGAATAGTTTATAATTCCATTTTGCAGGCTTCTCCGTTATGCCGTAAAGACGGTCTCTGATGAGAATGTCACCGAAGGTGTACTCGACCCGGAGGGTTGTGGTTCGGGCTGGGACTTCTGGCCGGCGATCTTGTATCCCGTATTTCAGGAAGAGTACCGCGCTCTGTGCTGCTTTGAGCTGCCATTGCGCTAGGTGAACCTACTCCAAAGACTACTCAAGTAGGACGGGAAACCTCGTTTCTTGGAAAATTTTAGGAGCCAGGTTTTCCCGAAAAAATACACTACGGAGATGGGAAGATCCTATCTTTCGATAGGAGGCAGACCTAATGTTCATTTTTTATGTTCTGCCTTTCTTATAGCTCTATTGATATTCATAAAGCTTTTCGTTCAGAAAATTAGGATTCTATGTTAATCTTTTATTCTGCGTACATTCCCTGTACCTAAAAATCATAAAAATGCATGGCACAGCTCCACTCATTGGTTCTATGAATCTGTTTTATTATCTCTGTTACACGCATTGTTACACGGTCAGCTAAGTGTTACAAAATAGATTAAAAAACCAATGAACCGAACCGCGCCATTCAAATGGTTTTCAGGCACAGGACATGTGCAATTGTACGTAGAATAAGAAATTATAAACATAGAATCCTAATTCTCTCAATGAAAAGCTTATCCTAGGCTTTGGAGATGTGTTCGGCGCCGGAGTGAAAGGCTCTCACCTGTTTGCGGCACAGCCCGGTGGTGCAATTGCTCTCCCAGTTGCCCATATAGCGACCCTGCCTGAAGGGTAGTTTAGGCCAGCGGATGACGGTCTCTGAGGAGGCCGACCTGGTCCACTAAAAGCGGGTTGGCGGAGCCATACCAATTGCAAGAAATAAAGAGCTTCGCAGTTAGGATCACCCAGAATCTCTCGCCCCTGATGGCGCCCAATCTTTGCCTCTTATGGCTATGGCTCACCCCTGCCTATCCAAAATTACTGCTATCTTTGTGATGCAGCCCAAGCTTTGTGCTACGCAAAGGGGGATTCCAGTTTTTAGGTGGCCCTGGTCCAGTACCCATGGGGAACTCAACCCACTATTCAAAAGGCAGAGCCAAATCCGTGCTTAGGCGACCCCGTTTAACAACAACAGCGGGGCCTGTGAAAGTTCAGCGGTTGGATCTGCTGACCCGATACTGTATTAGTGCACTTCAGCGTTTTTCTCTTGCAAAGTGGAACTTGTGTTTGGCATCGGAATAAACTTTTTACAGATGCGAGATTCTGCACCACCTCGTATCCTCTGCTTTAGCCGCTCGAAAACAATGTTTTATCAAGATTAGACTCTGCGAAACCAACGCATTGGCATTGAAGCAGTGTGCAGTCAGCATAGTGCACTTCTTTGTCCTTGGAGCAACTGATTTTTCTTCTTGGTTAGACGACTTGAATAGTTTATAATTCCATTCTGCAGGCTTCTCCGTTATGACTTCACTGATAACTTTGATAACCCTTACCAACTAAATTTCATCTAAACCTGCATCTCTGACTTGCGTGTTCACTGGCCTTCAGCCTTTGGACCTTCAACTGCTATTTGAAGTTTAATAGAGTTCTGTCCAATTGCTGGTTGGACAAATAACCGAAGACGGAAGTTAATGACCAACACATACCAGAGACTGAAATTACTCGTAGCAGCACGGGACAGTGAATTTGAAACAATTGGCAGATGGCTGCCCGAGGCGTCTTAAGAGCGAGGCTATTTTTAGAGACAGAACTGGACCTCTTCGTACACCACGCGCGCTGAGAAGCCTAAATTATCGATCGTGCAACTGTTTGCGAAAGCGTTCAACGCACACAAGCGCAACAGATTAAGCGGCCCAATTGGGGAGCCACCGCACGCAAAATTACACAGACAGACGATACGATCATTTATCTGACAAGTTATTTCAGACGCAGAATCTCGGTATAGCAGTTCCTTCTACTGGAAGTAATAAATTCGGAGTATACTTGTAGATTCTGAATGACGTGCAGCGTTTAATTTGTCACAGATAAATTTTGAGTTCGAAAATGGAAATCAAAAATCATTGGCCCGCACAGTCGCTGCCATGTTCTGCGAGCCTCATCAAGCAACAGGCTTCACCCCAGGCACCCAAGCCAGCAGACGGGAGCATCCGGCCACCAGACTTTTGCGCTGATGGCGGGATTCAATACCGAATCACAGGCGATTACTTCTGATAAAAATGATCAATGCTAAAATAATAAAGAAACTACTATTCATATTGCAATCAGCACAATGAACTATGGAATATATAAAACAGTATATTATGCAATTTCCAATCGTGCAGCACACTCAAATCTCATCTCGAAATTTTAAAAACTTTTCATTCACGCGATGAATTTCGATGTCGCACTCCGTAGCTCTATATAGTACTCATAGTAGCTATTTAACTTGATTTGTTGGTTTTGTCGAAAATGTATATAAATCGCACTTGTGTTCCACCAATGAAAATGAGATTAGCGGTATCAAGACGTTAATCTTCACCAAACACGTGCAGTTTTACCCAGGAGAGAAATTTCGCAACTTCATCAGTTTTCACTCCAAAGCACTGCTGCTGCTGCTGCTGCTGCTGTTTCAGTTGCCAAGGAAACACTGAAAGCTGCTCTTCCTCATCAGCTGTCATGGCGCAGCTCTTGGCGCTGTGCGCTCTGTGTGCAGCTCTTTGTGCTCTTGGAGGCGGTGAGTTGTCTGTCTGCCTTCAATGTCAGATATATTGTAAGCCTTCATCACTCATGTGAAGCCCCTGCTCTCCTACAGCGGCGAGCTCCATCAAGTTCAACATCACGACAACAAACATCGCGGCTTCCTGGCAGTCGTCAGAATACTTCAACAGGTGCTTCGGAGACACGGCTGTTCTTGAGCAGTGGGATTACTTTCACACGACGGGCACCCCAGACTCTCATGGAAACCAGTGGCTGCTCATTAAGCTGTTCCGTGCAATCCGTGTGCAATCAGTCACTGTCTATGGCAGGGCAGCAGGTGAGTTGTCTTGTTCACACTTCTGTCTCTTCCGCTTCACTTCTTTCTTACTTCTCTTCTCACTGCAGAGCCCAGCAGAGCACAGAACATCGAGATTCTGCTGAGTGACAGACTGCCACCGGGTCTGAATGCGAGCAATGGCAGTTGCTATGGGACTCTATCCGATAGCTTGAGCTCGCTCACTCAGTGCGGAGTCACCCAGAGTGAGCAGACTCAGACTCACAAGGTGGCCTGCAGCTACTTTGGCTGCCCGAATGTAGGTTCATATACTCTGTTGTTTCTGAGTGCAAATAGGTGTAAATAGGTGCAAATAGGTGCAAATAGGTGCAAATAGGTGCAAATAGGTGCAAATAGGTGCGATTAGGAGGTGCAAAGAGGTGCGATAAGAAGGTGCAAATAGGTGAAAATAGGTGCAAATAGGTGGAAATAGAAGGTGCAAATAGGTGCAAATAGGTGCAAATAGGTGCAAATAGAAGGTGCAAATAGGTGCAAATAGGTGCAAATAGGTGCAAATAGGTGCAAATAGGTGCGATTAGGAGGTGCAAATAGGTGCAAATAGGTGAAAATAAATGCAAATAGGTGCAAAAAGGAGGTGCAAATAGGTACAAATTGGTGCAAACTGATACAAATAGGTGTAAATAGGTGCAAATAGGTGCAGGTGCAAATAGGTGTGATTAAAGGTGCAAATAGGTGCAAATAGGTGAAAATAAATGCAAATAGGTGCAAAAAGGAGGTGCAAATAGGTGCAAATGGGTGCAAATAGGTGCAAATAGGTGCAAATAGGTGCAAATAGGTGCAAATAGGTGCAAATAGGTGCAAATAGGTGCAAATAGGCGCAAATAGGTGCAAATAGGTGCAAATAGGTGCGATTAGGAGGTGCAAATAGGTGCGATTAGAAGGTGCAAATAGGTGCGATTAGAAGGTGCAAATAGGTGCAAATAGGTGCAAATAGCTGCAAATAAATGGGTAAATCACACGAAATTTCAGGTGACTGAGTACATCTTGCTAAGGAAGAACGTTCGAAACGAATCTGATAAGTACATGAACTTTCAAGCTCTGGAAGTCGAAGAGGGTACGACTGTAGTTGAATAAAGCTTAATTAAGTCTTCATGGGACATTGTTGACTCTAAACAGACTTTCTCTCTTTCAGCATCTCAGAATGCGCAGATTTATAGGTGTGAAGTGTCTGGCAGACACCTCAGTAACTGCAGACTCAATGCTTTGCAAACTTTGAAAAATGGCGACAGAGCTTATATGAAAGTCTGCCCATCATGTCAGCTTCCGACAACTGATGCAGCATCTTGTCACATTGCTGCTCCAAGTGGCAATATCACACAGCTGAGAGTTGTGAGCTCACGGATGAATTTATTTCTTTTAAAATGATTTTCACGGACTATTTGACTAAATAATAGGAATAAGTGAAATGAGCAATGATGAATGTTAACACTTTATTTTTTATACGATTGTAGCCAGTTCCTTAAAGTTCTTTCACCATTTTCAGAATGGGCACCAAGACTCCAATTTAATTGTAATCAGCTTTAATTGCTTGAGCGAGTTGCCTCAGTCAGCAACTGAACCAATCGGTTTCTTTGGTATGCAGCTTTTGTGTGTACTTTTTACCTTAGACAGGTGAATTCAAATGAAACTTATAGATTTGTAGAGCAACCTGGTACTGTTCAAACTGTTGTAATCTAGGATATTGGTATTTTGCTAGCAGCCTAGCATTAGATCCAGTACAAATGGCAGCCTAGCAGCAGGTGCAGTACAAATGGCAGCCTAGCAGCAGGTGCAGTACAAATGGCAGCCTAGCAGCAGGTGCAGTACAAACGGCTGAGCTCATTTTCTGTTGCAGAGGAGAAGCCCAGAAGTGTCAGCATTGAGCCCAGCAACTGGGTCCAGATTGGATCAAGAATTTTTCTGGCTTCAGGCATGGAGTTCCACTTCAGCTTCATCACAGAAGCTGCGTACCCAAGTCCCATCCATGCTTGCAGGCTCGTGAAAACTGCTGAGCAGGAAACTACAGAAGATACTTCAGGTGTTCTACTGCGTCCTTTCACAGAGGTGAGAAAATCCTGTGCAATCTTAATACCTTCATTCCCCATTCTGATATTCTTTCATCAAATGCTTTTTCAGAGATCTCTCACTGACGCATCATCGAACAAAAGCCATGTAATTACCAAGATCTCTGAGTATAGACTCAACATTGGCGCACACAATGCAGTTGAGAAAAAAATACAGTGCGTGTCAGCTGTCGGTGAAAGCAGTGAAAAATCGGTGAAATCAATTTCGCTGCCTGAGCTGGTAGGTAAGCAACAATATATTTGCGCCTTTTGGGAGAGTACTGGCAGGTATGATACCTGGAATTTCTCATATTAGATGAAGTTGAGCTGTATTGAAACGATAAAAACTGCAGTTCCAAGCAAGCCGGAGTTTCTGCTACCGCCAATCACGGATTGGAAAGACGGCCACTCCGTCTCAGTTGCTGTCGACTCAACAACAGACAGCCCTGTTCCAACCAGCCACCGCTGCTTGCTGGAGACTCGAGACGGCAACAGAAGTCTCAACGCTACTCAAGTGAGTCTTGCTTTCATTTCATGCCGTCGTAATGTCGGTTTAAATTATAATTTACAATTGCAAAAAATTGAATGATTTTCATCTAACATCAAATATTTCCTTCATGCGCCTGAAAAAAGCATTTAGCGTTCTGAGCATGAGCAGGCTTTGTTTCTCATTGAAATTTTAAAACTATTCTTAAGCTCAGAATGGACACCGTGCTCATAAAAAATATGAAATTTCTAAATTGCTACAAATTTCGGTTCGTTCTCTTACATACATGTCCATACACAGGACTTACGTATTCTCGCATGGTAGAGACTTCTCAAATCGAAATTCCAGGGTACAAATCAACTCAGCACATTCAAAATCAATATTGATAGAACCTGGGGCAGCCCAGCCTCTCTGGTCTGTTTGGTAAATCAATCTGGGCTGATCCAGACATGGACTCGACGTCGGCTACCGAAGGTGCTCTGTGAGTCTCTGATGCCATGACTTTCTTCACAAGCCTATTTCTGCATTTGAAGATTAAGTCACGATTGCATTTTCGAATTCAGACAAGGCCGAAGGGCTGGCCATCCGTATTTCGTCTGGAGACCTGGTGACTGATGAAGAAGCCAGCTTCTCAGTGACTGCATCTGACTCAGGATACCCAGCGGCTCTGCACCAGTGCAGAATCGATAGCAAGAGCCTCGGAGAAGACAAGGTATGAGGCTGATGCAATTGCTCATTCAGAGTTCCCAACCAGCATTTCAATGCTACAATTTCGGCTGACCATTCCGCAGACTGCAGAGTCAGACGGCTCAAGTCACTGGAGATTCACGCCTCAGCGAGGGCACAACGGTGAACAAATCAGATGCGATGTGGTGCAGAAACTGAGTGGCTCTTTGATATTCAGTCAGACTGTAAACAACTCTAATCTGGAGGTTAAATGTGAGGCTCATGCTTTATTATGCTGCATGCTGTGATCCCAATCGATGCAGTAGGGCTGCTTGCACTTCAGACAGGGCAATCGTCACGTGGCCCAGCAAAATCGCTCCGAAAAAGAAAGGCGAGGCTCTGTCATTCGTTGTGCTCGCAGACGGCAACCCAGAGCCCAGCAGTCAGTGCTGGCTGCAGCTGGTTTCTGGCTCACAGGTGAGTCTTTGATTTGGGATGATGCTGGTTTCTGGCTCACAGGTGAGTCTTTGATTTGGGAGTGATGCTGGTTTCTGGCTCACAGGTGAGTCTTTGATTTGGGAGTGATGCTGGTTTCTGGCTCACAGGTGAGTCTTTGATTTGGGAGTGATGCTGGTTTCTGGCTCACAGGTGAGTCTTTGATTTGGGAGTGATGCTGGTATCTGGCTCACAGGTGAGTGTTTGATTTGGGATGATGCTGGTTTTTGCTGACAGGTGAGTCTTTGATTTGGGAGTGATGCTGGTTTCTGGCTCACAGGTGAGTCTTTGATTTGGGAGTAATGCTGGTCTCTGGCTCACAGGTGAGTCTTTGATTTGGGAGTGATGCTGGTTTCTGGCGCACAGGTGAGTCTTTGATTTGGGATGATGCTGGTTTCTGGCTCACAGGTGAGTCTTTGATTTGGGAGTGATGCTGGTTTCTGGCTCACAGGTGAGTCTTTGATTTGGGAGTGATGCTGGTTTCTGGCTCACAGGTGAGTCTTTGATTTGGGAGTGATGCTGGTTTCTGGCTCACAGGTGAGTCTTTGATTTGGGAGTAATGCTGGTCTCTGGCTCACAGGTGAGTCTTTGATTTGGGAGTGATGCTGGTATCTGGCTCACAGGTGAGTCTTTGATTTGGGATGATGCTGGTTTCTGGCTCACAGGTGAGTCTTTGATTTGGGAGTGATGCTGGTCTCTGGCTCGCAGGTGAGTCTTTGATTTGGGAGTGATGCTGGTCTCTGGCTCGCAGGTGAGTCTTTGATTTGGGAGTGATGAGTGATGCTGGTTTTTGGCTCACAGGTGAGTCTTTGATTTGGGAGTGATGCTGGTCTCTGGCTCGCAGGTGAGTCTTTGATTTGGGAGTGATGCTGGTTTCTGGCTCACAGGTGAGTCTTTGATTTGGGATGATGCTGGTTTCTGGCGCACAGGTGAGTCTTTGATTTGGGAGTGATGCTGGTTTCTGGCTCACAGGTGAGTCTTTGATTTGGGATGATGCTGGTTTTTGGCTCACAGGTGAGTCTTTGATTTGGGAGTGATGCTGGTTTCTGGCGCACAGGTGAGTCTTTGATTTGGGATGATGCTGGTTTCTGGCTCACAGGTGAGTCTTTGATTTGGGAGTGATGCTGGTTTCTGGCTCACAGGTGAGTCTTTGATTTGGGATGATGCTGGTTTTTGGCTCACAAGTGAGTCTTTGATTTGGGAGTGATGCTGGTTTCTGGCTCACAGGTGAGTCTTTGATTTGGGATGATGCTGGTTTTTGGCTCACAAGTGAGTCTTTGATTTGGGAGTGATGAGTGATGCTGGTTTCTGGCTCACAGGTGAGTCTTTGATTTGGGAGTGATGCTGGTTTCTGGCTCACAGGTGAGTCTTTGATTTAGGATGATACTGGTTTCTGGCTCACAGGTGAGTCTTTTATTTGGGAGTGATGAGTGATGCTGGTTTCTGGCTCACAGGTGAGTCTTTGATTTGGGAGTGATGCTGGTCTCTGGCTCACAGGTGAGTCTTCAATTTGGGATGATGCTGGTTTCTGGATCACAGGTGAGTCTTTGATTTGGGAGTGATGCTGGTTTCTGGCTCACAGGTGAGTCTTTGATTTGGGAGTGATGCTGGTTTCTGGCTCACAGGTGAGTCTTTGATTTGGGAGTGATGCTGGTTTCTGGCTCACAGGTGAGTCTTCAATTTGGGATGATGCTGGTTTCTGGATCACAGGTGAGTCTTTGATTTGGGAGTGATGCTGGTTTCTGGCTCACAGGTGAGTCTTTGATTTGGGAGTGATGCTGGTTTCTGGCTCACAGGTGAGTCTTTGATTTGGGAGTGATGCTGGTTTCTGGCTCACAGGTGAGTCTTTGATTTGGGAGTGATGCTGGTTTCTGGCTCACAGGTGAGTCTTTGATTTGGGAGTGATGCTGGTTTCTGGCTCACAGGTGAGTCTTTGATTTGGGAGTGATGCTGGTTTCTGGCTCACAGGTGAGTCTTTGATTTGGGAGTGATGCTGGTTTCTGGCTCACATGTGAGTCTTTGATTTGGGAGTGATGCTGGTTTCTGGCTCACAGGTGAGTCTTTGATTTGGGAGTGATGTTGGTTTCTGGCTCACATGTGAGTCTTCGATTTGGGAGTGATGCTGGTTTCTGGCTCACAGGTGAGTCTTTGATTTGGGATGATGCTGGTTTCTGGCTCACAGGTGAGTCTTTGATTTGGGAGTGATGCTGGTTTCTGGCTCACAGGTGAGTCTTTGATTTGGGATGATGCTGGTTTCTGGCTCACAGGTGAGTCTTTGATTTGGGAGTGATGCTGCAGTCTCGGTGTTTCATAATAATCACTATTCTCGTTCCAGGTAGACCTGCATAAGCTGAAGCATTCCATGTTTGACAGCACCTTCAACGTCACTGTTGATAGGTCAATGAACCGAGCCAACTTGAGCTGTGTTTTGACTCAACCTGGACTTCCATCTTCAACGGAGCAGAGGTTCACCCAATTGATCACAGTTTTTTGTAAGTTTACAGTATCCATTTTCATAGGGTTCATAAAGAGGTATACAATTTGTAAATGCGTGCGTATTTTTTGAGCCAATGGAGACATTTCCTGTCGCTTCGGAGGCTCTGACTTGAAGCACTTTTTAAATCATAGACTGAAAAATAATATCGACCCAACAATCTCACAGATCAGCCTCAGCCTCCACTCACCATCGACTTGGCTCAGACTGTCTACGAAGGCACCGACGTCACCTTCACGGTGCGGTCGGGCGCTGGAAACCCCAATGTCACCCACAGATGCCACGTGTACAACGGAGAAATTGTGAGCGCAATATTTGCTCATCAAATCACCTGACTTGCAGCTGTGATTTAACACAGAGTTGATCATTCCAGGAAGTTCAATACAGCATGAAATTCGAGTCGGGGTACTTGACAACGGTGAACTATGCACCCAACAGTCATGACACATTTGTGAGCTGCACGGCCGAGCAGAAGCACCGCTCTGAAGTTGTGTTCACCAGCAGCATCAGAAGGAACATCACCGTCAATTGTGAGAAATCCAATGCCATTTTATTAGTATGCAGCCTGGCATTTACTTGAAAACCGGAGTATCCACTTTGACTTCAGACCTTGCTCGCAACTCCATGGACATCAGTCCGACAGACGGAGTTCTTGCTGGAGATCGAGTCGAAGTGACGCTCAGATCTTCTGGTGGCCGGCCTGCCGTCACGCGGCATGAGTGTTCGCTTGGAGACTCTGAGCTGGCTATGGAAAACGTATGCTTTTTATCACCTGAGTGCTTTTGAATTGACTGTAAACCTTCTTCAGGCATCCTAAATGATCAATTTGAGAATCTGTCTACAGGTAACAAGGCGTCTCACCGAAGTGAAGTTCACGTTTCGTGCATCGAAAGAGCACGACGGCAAGGTGCTCGCCTGCAAATTCGTCCAGGATGAGCGAATGTTTGAGTGGAAGAAAACCAATCTCAGCGTTTTCTGTAGGAGAAAATGAACCAATATTTTTCACGTCTTTTCGCTTTTTGTTTGCGAATGCATGTACACTTCACATTCACTTTTCGTACCTTTAGACAAAGCGGCTGTCGACTCTGAGGTGCAAACCTTAAAGAGAAAAGTCAGGTGGAATACGACAGTCCAGTTCAGCATCTCCTACTCTGATGTGGGAAACCCGTCCGCCAAGCACTTCTGCCGCATCGGCTCTCGGCCACTCACCGATGCTGAGGTGCGAAAATGCTGACCCACATTTTTGTCTGCTTTATGTAAGGGACTGGGTAGTTGATATTGTAATGGGAAACATCTGGTCAAAATACATTTCAGTCGGTTTCGGCATCACAAAGATTGTCGCGTTGGAAGTTCAAGGCTCAAGTCGGAGACAACGGTCAGAAGATCGTCTGCCAGGTGGTGCAAAATGATCGACATGGCGGCCGAGTCTTTAACCAAACAGTTGCCAGCCAGACTCTGGATGTGCTCTGTAAAGATTTTGTTTATCAGTTGTATTTATTGCTTCAATAGAGCTATTTATATTTATTCCAGTATATTGAACCACTTTGACTGTCACAACATTGTTTTCTTAATCTCTATCTTTTCAGACCCAGTCAGCTACTCAGGATTTCTATCCCAGCCACCGTCGGTGACGGAGGGCGATCCCTTGGTTATTTCTTTCTTTTCAACTGGAGGAAACCCCGAGCCTCGTCACCGATGCTGGCTGCGGACACCTGAAGGTCGAATGGACGCAGTCGCTCCAACAGAGGCGAGGACAGATGTGGATCTCGTGACGAACTTCAGTTGGACTTCCGTAAAGCAGATGAATGGAGGATCCGTGGTTTGCCGCGTCTCTCAGATGGGCCTCGAGGACCTGGACAAGGCGTTCTCCCAGAACATTACTGTTTTCTGTGAGTTCTCTGTCGCGACTGCTGCAATTTTTATATCAATATAAAATCTAATAAAAAACGTTCGTTTTTCCGTTCCAGTCCGATCGGAGGTGGATCTGACCGGCTCAAGGATTTCAGGATCCACAGTGCTCGTCAGCGTCAATGTGACAGACGGAAACCCGACACCGCTGGTGAACTGCTCGCTGCTCTCAAGCTCTGGAACTCGACATGTGGGTTCTCAGTGTGCACAGTTGCTCCGCTTCTACGAGCTATTTCCATTGAGTAGCTTTAATGCCGCCGAACCCGTCATTTTAGGAGCTGTCCAGGAAGGACTCGGCAATGCTAAGAGTCGGACTGCATGAGATGGAAGTCGATCTGTTTTCAAGAGAGCAGCCTCAGTCAGCCAACGTCACGTGTTCTGTGAAGCAAGACTATGCGGGTTTCAAAAGCAGCAGCCTTGTCTTCTTGGCACTCAAAGCTGACGAGAGTTTTCAAGCTAGCGACCAAGAAAGTGAGCAGTTCTGTGTAGTCCAGCTTAGCTGCATTACTAAACTATTGTCTTTTAAGTTAATCGTATTGTAATGTCTTATCATATTGCTACTATTGTATTATCGCTACAAAAACTGATCAATGCAGACCATGGGAGCCTCAGCTGGAATCAAATGTTCCAAATTCTCTGTCTGTGCGCAGTGGTTGCCGTCGCTATCTTTCTTTCTCTGCCTGCCACAGTCTACGTCTGGAGGCGAACTGCATCGCCTCCGTTAGGAATTCAGTGGCAGCACAGAGCAACCACAGACAGGAGATCAGCTGACGTACCTCTGGTCCCTGTGACTGCTGCTGAGCGAGATCCCAATGTATAATTATTGCATTTCAGTATTGCTTGCTCAATTTGCTGTTTAATCTGTGAATGAAGCTGACAATCTGCGGCACTTTTTAGACCGTCTACTACTACGAGGAGAACCCGACACTTCCGGATCGGCCTCCGAGCGTTGAGGAGACGGACGCGAATGTGAGTCTACTGTCTGAATCTTTGCCAGATGCTCTCAGTGCATGCAGGATTCAGTTCCGTTAATTGCAGATGGCGAACTGTTCTGAGGAGGAGCAGACGGCTCAGGGAGCTGTCGAATTCTACGTGCAGTGAAAGTGATTTGCAAGTTGGAGTTTCACTGCTCAGACTCTGCTTTGGAGAAACCAAAACTGCAGATACGAGAGAGAGTATTGGCTGACTGAGCTTGCTTATATAGGCTCATTGCATGCTTCCCATGTTTCTGTGTATAAGACTGGCAATGCTTGTCAGACACTAAGTAGCGATATCAAAGAAATATTTTTATTTTCTTTTCTGTCTTGCTGAATAATATTTTAAAACAATAACTCGATTAACTTGAGAATCAAAGATGCCTTGATTGGATCAGTGCCGTCAGTGTTGTGTATGAGGGTGACAATGCTTGTCAGGCACTATGTACGAGGAGTGTTATGTACGAGAAATTTTCCGGACTGTGTTTACTGTGAACGACATGAATTCCCACAACTCCTTGCACAGCTGCTCTAATGAATGAAAAAGCTGCAAAATGATTCGAACTTGTGAGCAAAACTTTTTACAATTTATAACAGGTTACACATGGGCTTTGTTATAACGATTGGGAAATTCAAATTTATCACTGGCTGTCACCGTCTTACTTCTTGCGGGGGGGCTCAGACGCCGCGGTTAGGCCGCAAGGCCCCTTTCGCACGCTATCACCGTCACTGTCGCCATTTTCCCCTGCCGTTGACATGCCAGGATGAAGTGCCGTTGGCTCTCCTTTGATCCATCGTTCGAAGCATTTTTGCTCCGTGCATTGCTTTGTTTGAGTGACCGAAAAATCAACAGCTTAAAAGTACAAGTTGCTCTGTGGCTCGCATTCCCTGTGATATTCCATCAGCAGGTTGTCTGTGGAAAATGTTTTCAAATCGTTTTATAAAAGCCAGGCATGATTTTGCTCAGCATGTAGAATCGCTCACAGTTTGCTCACAGTTTGCTCAGCATCGCTCACAGTTTGCTCACAGTTTGCTCAGCATCGCTCACAGTTTGCTCAGCATGTAGAATCGCTCACAGTTTTACCAGTCAACAGAGCGCTGTGCAAGGAGTTGTGGGTAAAGTTTAGTTTATTCGGACATTGCTGTCGTTCACTGTAAACAGAGTCCGGAAACTTTTGCAACCCCTCAAAGCGTTCAGGATATTTGCAGAGATTGCATAGACAAGAGTGATCTTGATTGTCGTCTTCTTGTCTAATAAAGATATTATTATTGTAACAGTAAATCGATTAGCTCCAGGCTTATTAGAGCCGCCAAATTGGTAAAAGAGTACCAATACCAAGTACCAGTACCAAAGTAACTCTGATTCGCATAACTTTTTGTTTTCGGAGAAACGACCGTCAAGCGATAATTTGCGATCCTCTGGTCTGCCTTGCCTGGTAGTCGGGATTGAAGCTTTATTTCGGCCTGACTCAATGAGACAATGCCTGCCGCATCATTGAGAATAAAATCGAGTTGATGTCTGGCAGAAGGAATCAAATCGCTTTTATAAGCCTTGGATTTCTTTTTGCAGCCATTGGTGAAGATGAATATCATTGAAATAATCTTTTTTACACTGCGATATGTTTTCCCAGTGCATATTGTTTACATTTTATTCCTGTTTTAAGACTGTCTGACCCACAGCATCAGCTCACTACTTACAATGCTGCCTTTGTTTGCGGTATTGGGTTAATTATTAAATTGCATTATATTGTTAACAGGGCCAGTAAAAATTCAGCATGTGATCTACTGACCCATTACTTTATTAGTCACTCAAGAGCTGTACTTCAGTGTTTATCTCTTGCCAAGTGGATCTTGTGTTTGGCATAGGCATAAACTTATGTTGCAGATGCGAGATTCTGCACCACCTCATATTATTTGCTGTAGCCGCTCGAAAACACCGTTTTATCAGATTATACACTGCCACACCAACGCATTGGCATTGAAGCAGTGTCAGCCTAGTAAACTTCTTAATGTAAGAAATATTTGGAGTGAACTCTATTTTTAAACCTTTCTTCGCGGTTCGACTGACTTGAATAGTTGATCATTGAAATCCTTCTGCAGGATTCTCAGTTATGAATTTACTGGTAACTTACCCGTACCAGCTAGCGTAGCTATTAAATTTCTAAATATAGTAAACATTTCAGCTCGGATTTTCAACGATTATCTTAGAAAGTTGGATTTTTTCCATAAGCGTAATCATAATTTTTCAGCACACCCCTGTGAGCCAACCAGTAGTGCGCCTCAGTGCGGCTTTGGCTGCATCTCTGACTTCGGTGCCCACTGGCCTTCAGCTTGTGGACCTTCAACTGTTAGTTGAAGTTAAACAGAATTCTTTCTGATGTGTTTAGGAAGTGTGTGTGTGTGTGTGTGTGTGTGTGTGTGTGTGTGTGTGTGTGTATGTGTGTGTGTGTTTTAGCCCTCAGGGCGGTCCGGGACCGCTGCTCTGACTGGGCAACAGGAAGCCCAGCAGACCAATGACGTCCTTGGGACGAGTCCAGAGGTCTATCGGAGAAAGATTGGTAGGGTACGCAGGGCAGTTGAAGAGATGTTCGACTGTTTCGTCGGCTGCGTTGCACCTAGCGCAGGTAGGGGCGATGTTAGGATCCAGCTTGGCCTTGTAGGTCGCAAGGAGCGTGCAGTGCCCCGACCGAAGCTGGGTGAGCGTCGTGCGAAAAGGTCCTGCTCAGCAGGGACTCGGAAATGTCGATGGCGGGAGCCGGCTGATTGATGACAATGTTATTGGTGCGGTTGCTGAGGTAGGTCTGGACGCAGGCGGAATGGATAACCTTGATGAGCCTGGTTGGCGGAAGAGGATCGGCAGAGATGGCGTTAATGACAGGTTGATGATTGATGAGGAAGCTGGTGGCATGAGAGCGGAGAGAATTGCGGAGCTGACGATGGGCAGCCGGTTCGGTGGTGATGTATTTGGGAAGTCGTGTTTTAGATCGTTGGCTCGTTACTCGTATATTTGTTGAAATAAAGCAAGAGCTTGTCAATCGTTTCGCGCTTGTTCCGATCTCTCTTGCCGCTCAAACGCAGTTTATTAATTGTGGGCCTGTAAGCCAAGCATTTACCCATAAACTAATACGTGGCTGCTCTCAGCCACACATCACTTTCCAATTGCTAGTAGGACAAAAAACCAAAGACGGAACTAAATGACTAACAAATATCAGATTAGCAGCAGGCAGACAGTAATTCAAGGACTACTTAAGTAGATAGATGCAACACTCGAAATCTATAGCAATTTTTGTCCGATATATATATAGACGAGTGGAACTCCTCCTTCGGAGGAGAAAGGGGAAGAACTCCCATCACCGGAATTCCATTCCCTGAAATATCCATCAACTGAAATTCCATTCCCTGAAATATCCATCAACTGAAATTCCATGTCTTGAACCCTATCTTCCAAATCGTCTCCAAATTCTTTACAAACCTTTCAAAGACAATAGCTCAAAGACTCTTACGTCTCTCATATTTCCTCTCTCCTCTCTTCGCTATTATCGTGACTCTCTTCTCTCTCCTCTCTCTCATCTCATCTCTACCCCTACTCTCTTTTTAATCTCTACTCCCTTATTTATCTCTTCTCCCCCTTGTCTTTCGTCTGTACCCTCTCCTGTCTACTCTCCTATCTTCTCTCTTATCTCTCCTCTCTCATATCTCATCTCTACTCACTTATCTATCGTCTCCGCTCGACTTTCTCTCTTCCCTTTTCTCTATTCTCTCTGCTCTCATTTCTCGTATCTCTTATACGCTCTCACACTCTCCGTTCTTATCTCCCATCTTTCTTCCCTCCTTTCTACTGCATCACCTGTCTCCTCTCCTCTCTTTTCTCTCCTCTCCATTCTCTCTTCTCTCCTCTTATCTCCCCTGATCTCTTCTCTAATCTCGAATCTCTTCTCTCTTTTTTTCTCACTCATCTCTTTTCTCATTTAATCTCTCATCTCTCCTCTCTCTCCTCACATCTGTACTATCTTATTTATCTCTTCTCCCAGGTCTTTCAAATTTACTCTCTCCTGTCTCCTCTCTCCCCTCGTCTTTCCTCTCTCATATCTCTTCTCTTCTCACTTATCTATTCTCTCTCCTCTGCCCCCCTTTTACAATTTCCTATATGCTCTCACTCTCACTCTCTCCTTTCTTATCTGCTGTTTTTTACACTCCTTTCTACCACCTGTCTCCTCTCGTTTCTTTCCTCTCTGCACTCTCATCTTTACCCTCTTCTTTCTCCACACTACTTTCTTCTCTTACATCTCTGATCTCTGATCTTTCATCTCTCTCCTCTCACCTCTCACCTCTCTCCTCTCTTTCCTCTCTTCTATTGCCTCTGTACGCTCTTATCCCTCCTTTCTTCTCTCTCCTGTCTCCTCTCTGCTATCTCATATCTCCTCTCTCATATCCTCTCCCTTCATCTCCTCTCTCATCTTCTCTTCTCTCTCCTTCGTTCCCGCCTTACTCCCCTTTTCTCTCCCATCTGTCATGTCTAATCTCTCCACTCATTTCTACTCTGTTTTCTATCATCTCATCTCTCTTCTCTTTTCATTCTTCTCTTTACTCTCTTCTCTTTTCATTCTTCTCTTTACTCTCTTCTCTGACTGATTGAAGATGTCAAATCCATCAAGATCCTCTCCGCGAAGCAGAAATCCTGTCCGTGCAACTGAAAACCATCGAAATCCTCTCCGTGAAACTGGACTCCTTCGAAATCCTCTCCTTGAAACTTAAATCCATCAAAATCGTCTCCATAAAACAGAAATCAATCATAAACTATCTCCGCGAAACAGAAATCCTCTCCGTGAAGCTGAACATCATCGAAATCCTCTCCACGAAACAGAAATCCTCTCCGTCAAAATTAAAACATTGAAATCGTCTCCGCTAAACTGGACTTAATCGAATTTTTTCCGTCAAACAACTCAACTCGCCAGATTCATTGGTTAGGGTTAGGGTTAGGTTAAGAACTACGCACAGCTTCATGTTACGTAAAAGGCACTGATAAAAATATTTAACTAATTGAATCAATTCATTGCGCAACCGATTTCACAGTCAGTCAGTATCAGTCTCAGTTAAAGTTAACAAAAACATTGCGCAATTGCGCAATCTAAATCAACCCTCCAATACACAGCAGCAGTGAGAAGTTGAACCCTCCCCCCAACTTTATCTATTACGTCTCGCAAAACTGAGTACAATTTTTGCAGAAAGTTAGAAGTATGGAAATAGTTTTTTAAATGCGGTGCTTTTTCTTTTCATATTTAAAGCAAACAAATTATATCCCTAAACTCAGCGTTGCAAGATCTTTCCAGCAATATAAGTCTCTCCTCTCAAAGTTTAAAACTCAAGGAACAGTTAGCGTTTGAAATTTACCGATTTCCCGACTGCTTGCTAGAGAAGCTCGCAATAGGCTGCCTATATAAAAAAGGCGCCAATAATAAAACCAATTGAATCTCGACACAGTATATCTGTTTACACTGTACAACTGCTATGTACACTCAGCCCAAGCCCAACCCCCCAGTCTGGGTGAATCATTAAATTGAACTTAACCCCCCAACACGCGGGGGGTTTTATTTGCATTGAACGCAGAACACGCGCACCCACCACCCCTCAATACACAGCGGCCCGCGGGCGGAGGTTGGGGTGGCTATTTTTACAAACTGGCTGCAGCCCCAGGCAGAGTGGCCAAAGAAGGTTATTGGGGGTTAAAAAAGCAGTTTTCTGCTTTTTTAGGGATGTTAAAATGTGAAAATTAAAAATTAAAATAGCCTAAAGCCTGCTCCGGAAAATTTGCAGTTTTCCCATATAAGTTTCAACGCTGACTTGGCAGAATTGTAGGAGTTCACTTACTACATACATACATACAGACAGACAAACATCGCGTCAGTTTTAGTATTAGGAGGACGAGGCCAACTCCTCCTCTGGAGGAGAAAGGGGAAGAACTCCCATCACCGGAATTCCATTCCCTGAAATCCATCAGCTCAAATTCCATGACTTGAATCCCATCTTCCAAATCATCTCCAAATCCTCTGTAAAGCCATAAAACCATATCTTGTTTTCCCTGTTCGCAAAAACTGACTGCCATTGTCCAGACTCAGATTCTTCTGTCTCCTCTCTTCTCTTTTCTCTCCTCTCACGTCTCTCATCTCTACCACCTTATTTATCTCTTCTCCCTCGTCTTTCGTCTTTCTCTCCTGTCTCCTTTATCCCCTGTTTTCTCCTCTCTCCTCTCTTCTCTCCTCTCTCATCTCTCATCCCTCATGCCTCATCTCACTATTTCTTTCTCCTCTACTCTCAGCTCCTCTCTTCTCTCTCCTCTCATCTCTCCTGTCTCCCTCTGCTATCTCATATCTTCACTCTCATCTCCTCTCTCCTCTTTTCTTTTCTCTCCCTCTTCGTTCCCGCCTTACTCCCCTCTTCTCTCCCATCTGTCATGTCTAATCTGTCCTCTCTCATCTCTACTCTCTTTTCTATAATCTCTTCTCTCTTCTCTTTTCACTCTTCTCTTTACTCTCTTTACTGACTGACTGAAGATACCAAATCCATCAAAATCCCTCCGTGAAACAGAAATCCTCTCCGCGAAACAGAAATCCTCTCCGCGAAACAGAAATCCTCTCCGCGAAACAGAAATCCTCTCCGCGAAACAGAAACCCTCTCCGTGAAACTGGACTCCTTTCGAAATCCAATCCGCGAAACAGAAATCCTCTCCGTGAAACTGGGCTCCATGGAAATCCTCTGAGTGAAACTGACATCCATCAAAATCGTCTCCGTAAAACAGAAATACATCTAGATTCTCTCCACGAAAAAGAAATCCTCTCCGTGAAACCGAAAACCATCAGAATACTCCGTGAAACTGGACTCAATCGAAATTTTCTCTGTCAAAAAGAACTTAACTCTCAGAATTCATTGGTTAGGGTTAGGGTTAGAGCTGCACAGAGCTGCGTGTTGAATTAATTGAATCAATTAATTGCGCAAACCATTTCTCAGTCAGACAGTATCAGTCTTATTTAAAGTTAAACAAACGGTTGCGCAATCTAAATCAACCCTCCAATACGCAGCGGCAGACCCCCTTCCAATACGCCCAACTTTATCTATTACGTCTCGCAAAACTGAGTACAATTTTTGCAGAAAGTTAGAAGTATGGAAATAGTTTTTTAAATTCTGTGCTTTTTCTTTTCATATTTAAAGCATACAACTTATATCCCCGAACTCAGCGTTGCAAGATCTTTCCAGCAATATAAGTCTCTCCTCTCAAAGTTTAAAACTCGAGGAACAGTTAGCGTTTGAAATTTACCGATTTCCCGACTGCTTGCTAGAGAAGCTCGCAATTCATTGAATTTCACTGCCAAACTAATACACAGGGCTGCCAATAATAAAACCAAATGAATCTCGACACAGTCTATCTATTTACACTGTACAACTGCTATGTACACTCAGCCCAAGCCCAACCCCCGTTCTGGGGGAATCATTAAATTTAACTTAACCCCCCAACACGCGGGGGGTTTTACTTGCATTGAACCCAGAACACGCGCACCCACCACCCCTCAATACACAGCGGCCCGCGGGCGGAGGTTGGGGTGGCTATTTTTACAAACTGGCTGCAGCCCCAGGCAGAGTGGCCAAAGAAGGTTATTGGGGGGTTAAAAAGCAGTTTTCTGCTTTTTTAGGGATGTTAAAATGTGAAAATTTAAAATTAAAATAGCCTAAAGCCTGCTCCGGAAAATTTGCAGTTTTCCCATATAAGTTTCGACGCTGACTTGGCAGTATTGTAGGAGTTCACTTACAACATACATACACACAAACAACGCACCAGTTTTAGTATTAAGAGACGAGGCCAACTCCTCCTCTGGAGGAGAAAGGGGAAGAATTCCCATCACCGGAACTCCATTCCCTGAAATGCCATTCCCTGAATCCCATCATCCAACTCCTCTCCGCGAAACTGAACATCATCGAAATCTTCTCCGTAAAAGAGAACTCCATCAAACACCTCTCCGTGAAACTGACATTCATCAAAATCCCCTCCGAGAAATAGAAATCCTCTCCGTGAAACTGGACTCCATGGAAATCCTCTCCGTGAAACTGACATTCATCAAAATCCCCTCCGAGAAACAGAAATCCTCTCCGTGAAACTGGACTCCATGGAAATCCTCTCCGTGAAACTGACATTCATCAAAATCCCCTCCGAGAAACAGAAATCCTCTCCGTGAAACTGGACTCCATGGAAATCCTCTCCGTGAAACTGACATCCATCAAAATCGTCTCCGCGAAACAGAAATTCTCTCCATTAAACTGGACTGAATCGAAATTTTCTCCGTAAAAAAGAATCAACTCTCAGGATTTAGTGGTTAGGGTTAGGGTTAGGGTTAGGGTTAGAGCTACAACGCAGCAGCGTGTTAAACCAATTGAATTAATTGAATGCGCAACCGATTTCACAGTCAGTCAGTATCAGTCTCGGTAAAAGTTAACAAAAAGATTGCGCAAACTAAATCAACCCTCCAATACACAGCGACTGACCCCCTTCCAATACGCAGTGGCAATTAAAAGTTGAACCCCCCCTCCCACCAACTGTTGGGGGATTGGTCGAACCCCCATTGAACTCCAAAATGAGAACACTGCCGAAAGTTAAAAGTATGGAAATCGTTTTTTAAATGCTGTGCTTTTTGTTTTCACATTTAAAGCAAACAACTTATATCCCCGAACTCAGTATTGCAAGATCTTTCCAGTAATATAAGTCTCTCCTCTGAAATTTTAAAACTCGAGGAACAGTTAGCGCTTGAAATTTCCTGATTTAAAGCATTAAAGTATCGAGTGTACGTTCACAGCCTGCTAAAGAGGCTCGCAAGTTTATTCATTAAATTTTACTGCCCAGCAAATACACATGGCTGCCTATTGAATGCCGCCGATAATAAAACCAATTAAATCTCGACACAGTCCTAGCTATCTCCTTACACTGTACAACTGCTATGTACACTCAGCCCAAGCCCAACCCCCTCCCATTCCGGGGGAATCGTTAAATTTAATTGAACCCCCCAACACGCGGGGGGGTTATTTGCATTGAACGCGGAACACGCGCACCCACCACCCCTCAATACACGGCGGCCCGCGGGCGGAGGTTGGGGTGGCTATTTTTACAAACTGGCTGCAGCCCCAGGCAGAGTGGCCAAAGAAGGTTATTGAGGGTAAAAAAAAAGTTTTCTGCTTTTTTAGGGATCTTAAAATGTAAAAATGAAAGATTAAAATAGCTATAAACCCAATCCGGAAAATTTGCAGTTTTCATATATAAGTTTCAACGCTGACTTGCCAGTAGTCTAGGAGAAAAATTGCAACACACAAACAAACATCGCACCACTTTTAGTATCTCCTAATACTAAAACCGACGCGATGTTTGTCTGTCTGTCTGTCTGTCTGTATGTAGCAAGTGAACTCCTACAATACTGCCAAGTCAGCGTCGAAACTTATATGGGAAAACTGCAAATTTTCCGGAGCAGGCTTTAGGCTATTTTAATTTTAAATTTTCACATTTTAACATCCCTAAAAAAGCAGAAAACTGCTTTTTAACCCCCCAATAACCTTCTTTGGCCACTCTGCCTGGGGCTGCAGCCAGTTTGTAAAAATAGCCACCCCAACCTCCGCCCGCGGGCCGCTGTGTATTGAGGGGTGGTGGGTGCGCGTGTTCTGGGTTCAATGCAAGTAAAACCCCCCGCGTGTTGGGGGGTTGAGTTAAATTTAATGATTCCCCCAGAACGGGGGTTGGGCTTGGGCTGAGTGTACATAGCAGTTGTACAGTGTAAATAGATAGACTGTGTCGAGATTCATTTGGTTTTATTATTGGCAGCCCTGTGTATTAGTTTGGCAGTGAAATTCAATGAATTGCGAGCTTCTCTAGCAAGCAGTCGGGAAATCGGTAAATTTCAAACGCTAACTGTTCCTCGAGTTTTAAACTTTGAGAGGAGAGACTTATATTGCTGGAAAGATCTTGCAACGCTGAGTTCGGGGATATAAGTTGTATGCTTTAAATATGAAAAGAAAAAGCACAGAATTTAAAAAACTATTTCCATACTTCTAACTTTCTGCAAAAATTGTACTCAGTTTTGCGAGACGTAATAGATAAAGTTGGGCGTATTGGAAGGGGGTCTGCCGCTGCGTATTGGAGGGTTGATTTAGATTGCGCAACCGTTTGTTTAACTTTAAATAAGACTGATACTGTCTGACTGAGAAATGGTTTGCGCAATTAATTGATTCAATTAATTCAACACGCAGCTCTGTGCAGCTCTAACCCTAACCCTAACCAATGAATTCTGAGAGTTAAGTTCTTTTTGACAGAGAAAATTTCGATTGAGTCCAGTTTCACGGAGTATTCTGATGGTTTTCGGTTTCACGGAGAGGATTTCTTTTTCGTGGAGAGAATCTAGATGTATTTCTGTTTTACGGAGACGATTTTGATGGATGTCAGTTTCACTCAGAGGATTTCCATGGAGCCCAGTTTCACGGAGAGGATTTCTGTTTCGCGGATTGGATTTCGAAAGGAGTCCAGTTTCACGGAGAGGGTTTCTGTTTCGCGGAGAGGATTTCTGTTTCGCGGAGAGGATTTCTGTTTCGCGGAGAGGATTTCTGTTTCGCGGAGAGGATTTCTGTTTCACGGAGGGATTTTGATGGATTTGGTATCTTCAGTCAGTCAGTAAAGAGAGTAAAGAGAAGAGTGAAAAGAGAAGAGAGAAGAGATTATAGAAAAGAGAGTAGAGATGAGAGAGGACAGATTAGACATGACAGATGGGAGAGAAGAGGGGAGTAAGGCGGGAACGAAGAGGGAGAGAAAAGAAAAGAGGAGAGAGGAGATGAGAGTGAAGATATGAGATAGCAGAGGGAGACAGGAGAGATGAGAGGAGAGAGAAGAGAGGAGCTGAGAGTAGAGGAGAAAGAAATAGTGAGATGAGGCATGAGGGATGAGAGATGAGAGAGGAGAGAAGAGAGGAGAGAGGAGAAAACAGGGGATAAAGGAGACAGGAGAGAAAGACGAAAGACGAGGGAGAAGAGATAAATAAGGTGGTAGAGATGAGAGACGTGAGAGGAGAGAAAAGAGAAGAGAGGAGACAGAAGAATCTGAGTCTGGACAATGGCAGTCAGTTTTTGCGAACAGGGAAAACAAGATATGGTTTTATGGCTTTACAGAGGATTTGGAGATGATTTGGAAGATGGGATTCAAGTCATGGAATTTGAGCTGATGGATTTCAGGGAATGGAATTCCGGTGATGGGAGTTCTTCCCCTTTCTCCTCCAGAGGAGGAGTTGGCCTCGTCCTCCTAATACTAAAACTGACGCGATGTTTGTCTGTCTGTATGTATGTATGTAGTAAGTGAACTCCTACAATTCTGCCAAGTCAGCGTTGAAACTTATATGGGAAAACTGCAAATTTTCCGGAGCAGGCTTTAGGCTATTTTAATTTTTAATTTTCACATTTTAACATCCCTAAAAAAGCAGAAAACTGCTTTTTTAACCCCCAATAACCTTCTTTGGCCACTCTGCCTGGGGCTGCAGCCAGTTTGTAAAAATAGCCACCCCAACCTCCGCCCGCGGGCCGCTGTGTATTGAGGGGTGGTGGGTGCGCGTGTTCTGCGTTCAATGCAAATAAAACCCCCGCGTGTTGGGGGTTAAGTTCAATTTAATGATTCACCCAGACTGGGGGGTTGGGCTTGGGCTGAGTGTACATAGCAGTTGTACAGTGTAAACAGATATACTGTGTCGAGATTCAATTGGTTTTATTATTGGCGCCTTTTTTATATAGGCAGCCTATTGCGAGCTTCTCTAGCAAGCAGTCGGGAAATCGGTAAATTTCAAACGCTAACTGTTCCTCGAGTTTTAAACTTTGAGAGGAGAAACTTATATTGCTGGAAAGATCTTGCAATGCTGAGTTCGGGGATATAAGTTGTTTGCTTTAAATATGAAAAGAAAAAGCACAGCATTTAAAAAACTATTTCCATACTTTTAACTTTCTGCAAAAATTATACTCAGTTTTGCGAGACGTAATAGATAAAGTTGGGGGAAGGGTTCAACTTCTCCCTGCTGCTGTGTATTGGAGGGTTGATTTAGATTGCACAATGTTTTTGTTAACTTTAACTGAGACTGATACTGACTGACTGTGAAATCGGTTGCGCAATGAATTGATTCAATTAGTTCAATATTTTTATCAGTGCCTTTTAACACGAAGCTGTGCGTAGTTCTAACCCTAACCCTAACCCTAACCCTAACCCTAACCAATGAATCCGGAGAGTTGAGTTGTTTGACGGAAAAAATTCGATTGAGTCCAGTTTAGCGGAGACGATTTCAATGTTTTAATTTTGACGGAGAGGATTTCTGTTTCGTGGAGAGGATTTCAATGGTGTTCAGTTTCACGGAGTGGATTTCGATGATGTTCAGCTTCACGGAGAGGATTTCTGTTTCGCGGAGATAATTAATGATTGATTTCTGTTTTATGGAGACGATTTTGATGGATTTAAGTTTCAAGGAGATAATTTCGAAGGAGTCCAGTTTCACTGAGAGGATTTCGAAGGAGTCCAGTTTCACGGAGAGAATTTCGATGGTTTTCAGTTGCACGGACAGGATTTCTGCTTCGCGGAGAAGATCTTGATAGATTTGGCATCTTCAATCAGTCAGAGAAGAGAGTAAAGAGAAGAATGAAAAGAGAAGAGAGATGAGATGATAGAAAACAGAGTAGAAATGAGTGGAGAAATTAGACATGACAGATGGGAGAAAAGAGGGGAGTAAGGCGGGAACGAAGGAGAGAGAAGAGAAGAGGAGAGAGGAGATGAAGGGAGAGGATATGAGAGAGGAGATATGAGATAGCAGAGAGGAGACAGGAGAGAGAAGAAAGGAGGGATAAGAGCGTACAGAGGCAATAGAAGAGAGGAAAGAGAGGAGAGAGGTGAGAGGTGAGAGGAGAGAGATGAAAGATCAGAGATCAGAGATGTAAGAGAAGAAAGTAGTGAGGAGAAAGAAGAGGGTAAAGATGAGAGTGCAGAGAGGAGAGAAACGTGAGGAGACAGGTGGTAGAAAGGAGTGTAAAAACAGCAGATAAGAAAGGGGAGGGTGAGAGTGAGAGCATATAGGGAAGTGTAAAAGGGGAGCAGAGGAGAGAGAATAGATAAGTGAGTAGAGAAGAGATATGAGAGAGGAGAGAAAAGGGGAGAGATAAGATAGAAGATAGGAGAGTAGACAGGAGAGGGTACAGACGAAAGACGAGGGAGAAGAGATAAATAAGGTAGTAGAGATAAATAAGAGAGTAGGGGTGTAGTGAGTTGCAAGTGTACTTGTATGCGCCAGTCGCTAGAGCGGGGTGGGGGTTGCTATTGTACAGCATGTACGTGCTTTTCACCCACCCCTGTCTCTATCTTTTATACCCAGTTATGTAACAATCGTTGTATCGTATTTAACCTGCGTATCGATCTAATAAACGCCAAGAGGCTTCGTCAACTCTCAGTTGTATCTCTCTGCCTTAGTCTACAACTGGTAGCAGAGCAAATTATTCTAGAATGGCTGAGAAAGGTTTGACCGCCAGTGCAGCGCTGCCCAGAGTTTTCAGTACCGGCAACTTTAAGGAATGGCTGCAGCGTTTCAATGTATGCGCAAAAGTCAACAAGTGGGACACGTGCAAAGCGGAGCGACTGGCCACATTTTTGGATGGCGAGGCTCTCGTCGTTTATTTGGAACTGTCGGCAGGAGATCAGGCAGACTACGACAAAGTAGTCCAGGCATTGGATGATGCATTCCACCCGAACCGCGAGCACTTCGCCGTCATGGAGGCGTTCAAATCAAGGAAGATTTTGTCGAATGAGACTCCACGCATGTATCTTTACGAGTTAAAGAAGATGCTCAAAAGCTCCTCCGTGGACAACAAAGATGCTCAAGAGGCTCTGCTGTTCCATCAGTTCGTCTGTGGCCTTCCCGAATCCGTGAGCTGGCAGATTCGCGCGGACTCCAGCGTTAAGACCTCAGAGCAAGCGCTTCAAAAGGCCCAGCTACTGATGCAGCACAGCTCGCCAAGAATCCCAGCAGCAGCGGTGCAACCTCAGTCGAGCCAATCCAGCGAAGTTCAGGAGCTGCGGGACACTGTGCAGAGTCTGGAGGCATCGGTGAGCACCCTGAGTTCCCAGCTGCAGCAGCTGGCAGCCTGTGGAGTGAGGACGAGCAGCACAACGAGACCGCAGCACCGTTCGAAGTCTGACATCATCTGCTACAACTGCCACAAGGCCGGCCACATTGCCAGAGATTGCTACAGCAGGCGACAGCCGGGAAACGCCAGAGGCTGGGGTGTGCGGGCCCGCAACCCCGGCCAGCAGTAACTGCGGGCCCAGCAGCAGCGGCTTCAAGGCCGGCGCTCACAGTCGGCGGGATCTTCGACGGATGCAGCGTCGCGCCCGACCGACTATCGCAGTGTGAGTGCAAGCTTGATGGCAGAAGTGTGAAGGCGCTGTTAGACACCGGAAGCCAGTGCTCACTAGTTGAGTCCAGCATCCTGACAAAATCCCAGCTCAGACAGGCAACTGCAGCCAGAGTGCAACTTCATTCAGTGAACAAGCAGCCAATTAGCATAGAACGGCAAATCGAATTGCCACTTACAGTCGGTGGAGTGACAGCCCGGCAATTGTTTTTCGTTGTGTCAGGTTTGGTCTGCCCTGTCATTGTTGGAGTCGACTTCATCGGCAAG
Organism: Macrostomum lignano; assembly: GCA_002269645.1. Lineage (NCBI taxonomy): Eukaryota > Metazoa > Platyhelminthes > Macrostomidae > Macrostomum > Macrostomum lignano. The sequence goes on from NIVC01002320.1 coordinate 67,195, forward strand.
CATAATTTGCAACTGGACTTCACAGGATCTTCACAAGAAGCCGGCCAAGTCTGCAGCACCAGATTCCAGGCTGACACCGACGATCCAGTTGACATCGAAGACGCACTCGTCCCCGAGTTCAGCTGTGAAGAGTTCGAGTTGCCGACTACCGACGACCCTGATGTACAACGGCTGCTGGTGGAGTTCAAAGACTTGTTCAAGAAAAAGCCGGGACTAACTCATCTGCAACAGCATCGAATTGTTCTCTCGGATGAAGTACCTGTCCGAGTGCCACCGCGCCGCATGCCTGTGCATTACCGGGAGAAGGTAGAGCAGCTGATTCAGGAACTGCTGGAGAACGACGTGATAGAGCTGAGCGAAAGTCCGTACGTGGCCCCACCGGTGTACGTGACAAAGAAGGATGGCAGTCTCCGCCTGACCATAGACTATCGAGAGATCAACAAGAAGACTATTCGCTCTGCACAGGGAATTCCGTTGATGGAGGAGGCAAGAGATCGAATCGCAGGCAGTTCAGTGTTCTCTGTGTTGGATCTCAATGGAGGCTATTTTCAAATTCCGATGGCGGAAGAAGACAAGCTAAAAACTGCTTTCTGTCCGGGACCAGGGATGCCGCTGTACCAATTTAAGAGAATGCCCCAAGGTCTGTCGGGGGCCCAAGCACATTCTGCATGCTAATGTCAAAAGTTTTCAACGGCTGCGATTTCATCTTCACGTTCTTCGATGACAGCCTGTGCTTCTCAAAGACCAAGTCGGATCATCTGCGGCAACTTCGAGAGACCTTCGAGCGATTTCGAGCAGCCGGACTGACATTAAGAGGCTCCAAGTGCAAGATCGCGGTACCCGAAGTGACCTTTCTCGGCACACGGTATTCAAAGGATGGTGCCCAGCCCAGCCAGGAGAAGCTGGAGGCAATTCAGCAGTGGAGAGAGCCGAGGTCAGCCAAGGAGGTGCGTCAGTTCATCGGCCTGTGCAACCAATACCGACGCCATGTAGCCAACTTCGCTGCCATCGCCGCACCGCTGCACCATCTGACTGGCAAGGGCGTTCCATTTGACTGGACTTCGGAATGCCAGACGGCCTTCGACGAGCTCAAAAGGTGCCTAATTAGTCCTCCGATCCTGGTGAACCCGGATTTCACTAAGGAGTTCTCAGTCTTCACGGATGCCAGTGGCAGCGGAGTCGGTGCAATTCTGAAGCAAGGCGAGGCGGTGATCGAGTTCTCAAGCCGCGCATTCAATTCAGCTGAGAAGAAATACTCTGCAACAGAAAAGGAGTGCCTGGCCATCTTGCACGCATTCAAAGTTTTTCGCCACTATCTTCTCGGCAAGCATTTCACGGTGCACACGGATCACTGCCCGCTCACCTACATCGATTCACAGAGAGTTGACAGCTACGGCAGGCTAGGACGATGGCGTCTGCTGCTTCAAGAGTTCGACTTCACCGTCAAGTACCGAAGAGGCGTTGAGAACTCAGATGCTGACGCGCTGTCCAGACTGCACGGCCAAGAAGTCGCAGCTACGCAGCTGACTCCGGAAATCGACACTGAAGAGCTCAAAACTGCGCAGCGACATGACCCGGAGCTCAGCCAGGTGATTCAGGCGATGGACAAGGACGCAGAAATTGCACCCAGATGGCGAGCAGGACCACTGCAGCAACTCGGCAGAATCTGGAAGAAGCTAAAGCTGGATGATGACGGTGTTCTACTGCGCAAGTTCAATGACCCGGACGGCCTGCGGGAGGTTCCAGTGGTGCCAGCGCGGCTTCGACAACAGTTTTTGACCAACGCTCACGAAGGTCTGGGAGGTCATTTCGGAGCCGAGAAATGCTACCGCACACTGAAACTGACCGCCTACTGGCCCGGCATGGCTGAAGACATCGTGCAACACTGCCAGAGTTGTTCTGTCTGTCAGGAGAAGAAAGCGGGCTCGCGGACCAGCGCGCCACTCGGAGAACTGCCAATCGGCTCGCCGTGGGATTCTGTGGCTATCGACATCGTCAAGGTGGCGCCATCATCGCGCGGCAACAAATACCTGCTGGTGGCTCAGGATCAGTTTTCCAAGTACCTGACGGCCGTGGCGATTCCTGACCAGACTGCTGAGACTACTGCTCGCGCCTTCCTCTCCATCTGCTCCCAGCCTGGACTTCCCCGAGTCATCCACTCCGATCAAGGACCGAATTTCGAGTCTCAGCTTTTTCAAGACACTCTGCGAGGCCTGGGAGTCACGAAGACAAGAACAACGGCTTACAATCCCAAAGGCAACGGATTAGCGGAGTCGGGCAACAAGTCAGTGCTGCAGTTACTCAGGTGTTTCACCGAGCGAGAGAGCGAGTGGGAGGACAAGCTGCCACTGATCCTGCTGTCCTACAATTCCCGGGTGCACTGCTCAACACAGCTGCCGCCACTGAAGGTGTTCACCGGGCGCGATCCGAGCCTGCCGGTCATCAGCCAGCAGTCCAGGCGATTCTATGACGTGCGCACCTACGCCGACAAGCTCGAGGGCGACCTGCTGCGAATTCGAGAGTTTGTCGAGGAGCATCTGGTGCAGGCGGCTGGCGAGCAAAAGAGCGGCTACGACAGGTCGACCGGGCAGCTGCGCATGTTCAGTCCTGGAGACGAGGTCCTGCTGCGCATCGAGCTGGCGCCTTACTGGGAGCCGGGCTGGCAGGTGCTGTCGCAGCGGGATCTGGTAGTCGAAATCCAAAAGATCGAGAACGGCCGGACCCGCAGGGTGAGTGTGAATCGTCTGCGGCCGCGGATCCTGCCAGTCCCTGACGGAGAGCGCTTCCTGCAGCCGCCCTTTGCGCACGCGGCGCACGGCGGCGATGAGGCGGACGAGGAGCCGCCCCCGAGACGCTACCCGGTGCGTAGGCGGATGCCGGTGGATCGCTATGTGGCCGGTTGAATTTTTGATTGACTCAGTGACTGTTCGACTGACTGTTGCGAATTATTTGAAAGCGAGAAATTCTTCGATGCAATAAAGAAGAGACATGAAAAGAAGCGAAACAATATTTTGGCTCATAACAATGCTCCGATCGCTGTGTCAAACTTATCTAACCGGAAGCTAACCATCGTTGAGAAACACGCACTGCGCTTTGGCCTTCGCAATCCAGCACTTCCCATGAAGATCAGAACCAACAGGATCCAAACTGAAGTGGAATGGATGGTAAGCAAATGTTATTCTGAGAAGCATTTAGATGAAAATGTTCAACTTGAGCCCAGAACTAAGCATAAGATTATTGCGGCTACCGAAAACTTTTTGACCTGGCCTGCAAATATGTTTACAGCAATGCCAATTCTGAGAAGCCACCGATGGTGCAGCTGTTTGCGAAAACCTTCAACACACACAATCGAAAAAGATAAAACGGCCCGATTGGGGGCCACCACACGCAAAATTACTCAGACGAGATAGGAAAAAGAAGGATTATTGTGATTTTTTATGCATAAATCTGACAAGTTCTTTCAGACTGCTCAATGTAGGAGTAGTTCTAATAGAAGTAACAAATTATGAGTTTGCTTGTAGATTCTCAATGAGGTGCAGAGTTTGATATTCGTCCAAGTTGAATTTTGAGTTGCATAAATAGAAAATCATTGGCCCGCACCGACGCTGCTATGTTCTGCGAGCCTCATCAAGCAACAGGCTTCACCCAAGGCACCCCAGCCAGCAGAACCATATGCGATAACTTCATCATTTACGAGAGAGTCTGACCCCGAGCCGCTTTATAGATTCTGTGGACTCGATATGGCAGCAATTTCTGATAATGATCAACACAAAAATAATAAAGTAACGAATATTGATATAGCAACCATCACAGTGAGCTATTTAAAAGCATATATTATGAAATTACTAATCGCGCAGCACACTCAAATCTCATCTCGAAATTTTAGAAACTTCATTCATGCGATGCATTTAGAAATCACACTCTGTAGCTCTATATAGTACTCATAGTAGCTATTTACCCTAATTTGTTGGTCTTTTTGTTAGTCTTTTAAAACCTTACATAAATTGCACTTGTGTTCCACCAATGACAAATGAGATTAGCGGCATTAAACCGTCAATCCGCGCCAAACACGTGCAGTTTAACCCAGGAGAGAAATTTCGCAACCGAGCCAGCAGTTTTCACTCCAAAGCACAGCTGCTGCTGCTGCTGCTGTTTCAGTTGCCAAGGAAATCAAACACTGAAAGCTGCTCTTCCTCATCAGCTGTCATGGCGCAGCTCTTGGCGCTGTGCGCTCTGTGTGCAGCTCTTTGTGCTCTTGGAGGCGGTGAGTTGTCTGTCTGCCTTCAATGTCAGATATATTGTAAGCCTTCATCACTCATGTGAAGCCCCTGCTCTCTTACAGCGGCGAGCTCCAACAAGTTCGACATCACGACAACAAACATCGCGGCTTCCTGGCAGTCGTCAGAATACTTCAACAGGTGCTTCAGAGACACGGCTGTTCTTGAGCAGTGGGATTACTTTCACACAACGGGCACCCCAGACTCTCATGGATACCAGTGGCTGCTCATTAAGCTGTCCCGTGCAATCCGTGTGCAATCAGTCACTGTCTATGGCAGGGCAGCAGGTGAGTTGTCTTGTCCACTTCTGTCTCTTCCGCTTCACTTCTTTCTTACTTCTCTTCTCACTGCAGAGCCCAGCAGAGCAGAGAAGATCGAGATTCTGCTGAGTGACAGACTGCCACCGGGTCTGAATGCGAGCAATGGCAGTTGCTATGGGACTCTGTCCGGTAGCTTGAGCTCGCTCACTCAGTGCGGAGTCACCCAGCGTGAGCAGACTCAGACTCACAAGGTGGCTTGCAGCTACTCTGACTGCCCGAATGTAGGTTTATCTCCATCTACTCTGTTGTTGCTGAGTGCAAATTGGTGCAAATAGGTGCGATTAGGACGTGCAAATAGGTTCGAATAGGAGGTGCAAATAGGTGTGATAAGAAGGTGCAAATAGGTGAAAATAGGTGCAAATAGGTGCAAATAGGAGGTGCAAATAGGTGCAAATAGGTGCAAATAGGTGCAAAAAGGTGCAAATAGGTGCGATTAGGAGGTGCAAATAGGTGCAAATAGGTGAAAATAAATTCAAATAGGTGCAAATAGGTGCAAATGGGTGCAAATAGGTGCAAATAGGTGCAAATAGGTGCAAAATGGCGCAAATAGGTGCAAATAGGTGCAATTAGGCGCAAATAGGTGCAAATAGGTGCAAATAGGTGCAAATAGGTGCGATTAGGAGGTGCAAATAGGTGCGATTAGAAGGTGCAAATAGGTGCAAATAGGTGCGATTAGGAGGTGCAAATAGGTGCAAATAGGTGCAAATAAATTGGTGCCAATAGCTGCAAAAAATGGGTAAATCACACGAAATTTCAGGTGACTGAGTACATCTTGCTAAGGAAGAACGTTCGAAACGAATCTGATAAGTACATGAACTTTCAAGCTCTGGAAGTCGAAGAGGGTACGACTTTAGTTGATTAAAGCTTAATTATGCCTTTATAGGACATTGTTGACTTTAAACAGACTTTCTCTCTTTCAGCATCTCAGAATGCGCAGATTTATAGGTGTGAAGTGTCTGGCAGAAACCTCAGTAACTGCAGACTCAATGCTTTGCAAACTTTGAAAAATGGCGACAGAGTTTATATGAAAGTCTGCCCACCGTGTCAGCTTCCGACAACTGATGCGGCATCTTGTCACATTGCTGCTCCAAGTGGCAATATCACACAGCTGAGAGTTGTGAGCTCACGGATGAATTTATTTCTTTTAAAATGATTTTCACGGACTATTTGACTAAATAATAGGAATAAGTGAAATGAGCAATGATGAATGTTAACACTTTATTTTTTATACGATTGTAGCCAGTTTCTTAATGTTCTTTCACCATTTTCAGCATGGGCACCCAGACTCCAATTTAATTGTAATCTTCACATCGACTGCGGAAAGTCAAGGAGGAAACTTCACGTGCAGCTTTGATTGCTTGAGCGAGTTGCCTCAGTCAGCAACTGAACCAATCGGTTTCTTTGGTATGCAGCTTTTGTGTGTACTTTTTACCTCAGACAGGTGAATTCGTAAAGCAACCTTCTACTGTTCAAACTGTTGTAATCTAGGATATTGGTATTTTGCTAGCAGCCTACTATCAGGTGCAGTACAAATGACACCCTAAAAGCAGGTTGCAGTGCAAATGACACCCTAAAAGCAGGTTGCAGTGCAAATGACACCCTAAAAGCAGGTTGCAGTGCAAATGACACCCTAAAAGCAGGTTGCAGTGCAAATGACACCCTAAAAGCAGGTGCAGTACAAATGACACCCTAGCAGCAGGTGCAGTGCAACTGGCACTCTAGCAGCAGGTGCAGTACAAATGGTACCCTAGCAGCAGGTGCAGTACAAATGACACCCCAGCAGCAGGTGCAGTACAAATGGCAGCCTAGCAGCAGGTGCAGTACAAATGACACCCTAGCAGCAGGTGCAGTACAAATGACACCCTAGCAGCAGGTGCAGTACAGATGGCTGCCTAGCAGCAGGTGCAGTACAAATGACAGCCTAGCAGCAGGTGCAGTACAAATGGTACCCTAGCAGCAGGTGCAGTACAAATGACACCCTAGCAGCAGGTGCAGTACAAATGGCAGCCTAGCAGCAGGTGCAGTACAAATGACACCCTTAGCAGCAGGTGGGTCATTTCACGAGAGGGTCGCATCATTTTTTGAACTTTAAGCACTTGTAACTTCTGAACCATAATAGGTAAACAAAGCTGCAAAAAGCAATCTGTGTCAAACTTCTAGTTCTATCTTTTTCACAAAGCTGCTTATGAATTCTAAAACAACTGAACACATAGCAGAGCGTCAACCGTCAGCATAGTTTATGCTCTGCTATGTGTTCAGCTGTTGTCCAGGTGCAGTGCAAACGGCTGAGCTCATTTTCTGTTGCAGAGGAGAAGCCCAGAAGTGTCAGCATTGAGCCCAGCAACGGGGTTCAGATTGGATCAAGGATATTTCTGGCTCCAGGCACGGAGTTTCACTTCAGCTTCATCACAGAAGCTGCGTACCCAAGTCCCATCCATGCTTGTAGGCTGGTGAGAACTGCTAAACGGGAAACTACAGAAGATACTTCAGGTGTTCCACTGTATCCCTTTACAGAGGTGAGAAAATCCTGTGCAATCTTAATACTTTCATTTCCCATTCTTATCTCGTCCCATTAAATTATTTTTCAGAGATCCCTCACTGACGCCTCAGCCAACAAAAGCCATGTAATTACCAAGATCTCTGAGTACAGACTCAACATTAGCGCACACAATGCAGCTGAGAAAAAGATACAGTGCGTGTCGGCTGTCGGTGAAAGCAGTGGAAAATCGGTGAAATCAATTTCGCTGCCTGAGCTTGTAGGTAAGCAAAAATATTGGAGGGAGAGTACTGGCAGGTGATACCTGGAATTTCTCATATTAGATGAAGATGAGTTGTATTGAAATGATAAAAACTGCAGTTCCAAGCAAGCCAGAGTTTCTGCTACCGCCAATCACGGACTGGAAAGACGGCCACTCCGTCTCAGTTGCTGTCGACTCAACAACAGACAGCCCTGTTCCAACCAGCCACCGCTGCTTGCTGGAGACTCGAGACGGCAACAGAAGTCTCAACGCTACTCAAGTGAGTCTTGCTTTGGTTTTATGCCGTCGTGATGTCGGTTTCGAAAACAAAAACTTTGGCAAAATATTGAATGCGTTTCATCAAATGTCAAATATTTGACAAACGTCATGGGCTGCTGAAGTGATTCATTCGGTGTTCTAAGCATGAGCATGTTTACTTTCTTTGAATAAATACGAAATTTCTAAATTGCTACAAATTTCGAGTTCTCTTAAAACATTTCCTGTAGTAACTCTGAATCAGTCCATGAGTGTGTGTACAGGACTATCCTTCTCGCATGGTAGAGACTTCTCAAATCGAAATTCCAGGTAACAAATAAAAGCAGTAAATTCGAGTTGGATGTTGATAGACACTGGGGCAGCCCAGCATCTCTGGTCTGTTTGGTAAATCAATCTGGGCTGATCCAGACGTGGACTCGACATCGGCTACCGAAGGTGCTCTGTGAGTCTCTGATGCCATGACTTTCTTCACAAGCCTATTACTGCATTTGAAGATTAAATCACGATTGCATTTTCGAATTCAGACAAGGCCGAAGGGCTGGCCATCCGTATTTCGTCTGGAGACCTGGTGAGTGATGAAGAAGCCAGCTTCTCAGTGACTGCATCTGACTCAGGATACCCAGCGGCTCTGCACCAGTGCAGAATCGAGAGCAAGAGCCTCGGAGAAGACAAGGTATGAGGCTGATGTTATTGCTCATTCAGAGTTCCCAGCCAGCAGTTCAATGCTACAATTTCGGTTGACCATTCCGCAGACTGCAGAGTCAGACGGCTCAACTCAGTGGAGATTCACGCCTCAGCGAGGGCACAACGGTGAAAGAATCAGATGCGATGTGGTGCAGAAACTGAGTGGCTCTTTGATATTCAGTCAGACTGTCAACAGCTCTAATCTGGATGTTAACTGTGAGGCTCATGCTTTAATCTGCTGCATGCTGTGATCCCGATCGATACAGTAGGGCTGCTTGCACTTCAGACAAGGCAACTGTCACGTGGCCCAGAAATATCGCTCCGAAAAAGGAAGGAGAGACTCTGTCATTCGTTGTGCTCGCAGACGGCAACCCAGAGCCCAGCAGTCAGTGCTGGCTGCAGCTGGTTTCTGGCTCACAGGTGAGTCTTTGATTTGGGATGATGCTGCTTTCTGGCTCACAGGTGAGTCTTTGATTTGGGAGTGATGCTGGTTTCTGGCTCACAGGTGAGTCTCTGATTTGGGAGTTATGCTGCAGTCTCGGTGTTTCATAATAATCACTATTCTCGTTCCAGGTAGACCTGCATAAGCTGAAGCATTCCATGTTTGAAAGCACCTTCAACGTCACTGTTGATAGGTCAATGAACCGAGCCAATTTGAGCTGTGTTTTGACTCAACCTGGACTTCCATCTTCAACGGAGCAGAGCTTCACCCAATTGATCACAGTATTTTGTAAGTTTACAGAATTCATTTTCATAGGGTTCATAAAGAGGTATACAATTTGTAAATGAGTGCGTATCATTTGAGCCAATGGAAACATTTCCTGTCGCTTCGGAGGCTCTGACTTGAAGCACTTCTTAACTCGTAGAGTGAAAAATAATATCGACCCAATCATCCTACAGATCAGCCTCAGCCTCCACTCACCATCGACTTGGCTCAGACTGTCTACGAAGGCACCGACGTCACCTTCACGGTGCGGTCGGGCGCTGGAAACCCCAATGTCACCCACAGATGCCACGTGTACAACGGAGAAATTGTGAGCGCAATATTTGCTCATCAAATCACCTGAATTGCAGCTTTGGTTTAACACAGAGTTGATCATTCCAGGAAGTTCAAAACAGCATGAAAATCGAATCGGAGTACTTGACAATGGTGAACTATGCACCCAACAGTCATGACACATTTGTGAGCTGCACGGCCGAGCAGATGCACCGCTCTGATGTTGTGTTCACCAGCAGCATCAGAAGGAACATCACCGTCAATTGTGAGAAGTCAAATGCTATTTTATTAGCATGCAGCCTGCCATTGACTTGAAAACCGGAGTATCCACTTTAACTTCAGACTTTGCGCGCAACTCCATGGACATCAGTCCGAGAGAAGGAGTTGTTGCTGGAGATCGAGTCGAAGTGACACTCAGCTCTTCTGGTGGCCGGCCTGCCGTCAATCAGCATGAGTGTTCGCTTGGAGGTTCTGAGCTGACAATGAAAAATGTATGCTTTTGAATTGACTGAAACCTTCTTCAGGCATCCTAAATGATCAATTTGGGAATTTTTCTACAGGTAACAAGGCGTCCCACCGAAGTGAAGTTCACGTTTCGTGCATCGAAAGAGCACCACGGCAAGGTGCTCGCCTGCAAATTCGTACAGGATGAGCGACTGATTGAGTGGAAGAGAGAGAAACTCAGCGTCCTCTGTAAGTACAGTTTGAGTTGTTTATTGGTGTGAAAGTATGGGGGTATTTTCTACTTTGAAAAGTAACTCGTTAAGCCACACTGATGTAAATGTGCACTGCTTTTTCGCACCTGTAGACAAAGCGGATTTCGACTCTGAGGTACGAATCATAAATAGAACAGTCAGGTGGAACACGACAGTCCAGTTCAGCATCTCCTACTCTGATGTGGGAAACCCGTCCGCCAAGCACTTCTGCAGCATCGGCTCTCGGCCACTCACCGATGCTGAGGTGCGAAAATACTGACCAACATTTTTGTGCCCGCTTTATGTAAGTAACAAGGTAATTAGAGGTTGTAATGGAAAACATCTGAAAATACATTTCAGTCGGTTTCGGCATCACAAATATTGTTGCGTTGGAAGTTCAAGGCTCAAGTCGGAGACAACGGTCAGAAGATCGTCTGCCAGGTGGTGCAAGATGATCAGCATGGCGGCCGAGTCTTTAACCAAACAGTTGCCAGCCAGACTCTGGATGTGCTCTGTAAAGATTTTGTTTATCAGTTGTATTTATTGCTTCAATCGAGCTATTTATATTTATTCCAATATATTGAACCACTTTGACTGTCACAACATTGTTTTCTTAATCTCTCTATCTTTTCAGACCCAGTCAGCTACTCAGGATTTCTATCCCAGCCACCGTCGGTGACGGAGGGCGATCCCTTGGTTATTTCTTTCTTCTCAACTGGAGGAAACCCCGAGCCTCGTCACCGATGCTGGCTGCAGACACCTGAAGGTCGGATGGACGCAGTCGCTCTAACAGAGGCGAGGACAGGTGTGGACCTCTTGACGAACTTCAGTGTGACTTCCGTAAAGCAGATGAATGGAGGATCTGTGTCTTGCCGCGTCTCTCAGATGGGCCTCGAGGACCTGGACAATGAGTTCTCCCGCAAAATTAATGTTTTCTGTGAGTTCTCTGTCGCGACTGCTCCAATTTTTATAACAATACAAAATCTAATAAAAAAACGTTCGTTTTCCGTTCCAGTCCGATCGGAGGTGGATCTGACCGGCTCAAAGATTTCAGGATCCACAGTGGTTGTCAGCATCAATGTGACGGATGGAAACCCGACACCGCTGGTGAACTGCTCGCTGCTCTCGAGCTCTGAAACTCGATATGTGGGTTCTCAGTGTGCACAGTTGCTCCGCTTCTATTTGCATTGAGTAGCTTTAATGCAGCCGAACCCGTCATTTTAGGAGGTGTCCAGGAAGGACTCGACAATGCTGAGAGTCGGACTGCATGAGATAGAAGTCGATCTGCTTTTAAGAGAGCAGCCTCAGTCAGCCAACGTCACGTGTTCTGTGAAGCAAGACTATGCGGGTTTCAAAAGCAGCAGCCTTGTCTTTTTGGCACTCAAAGCTGACGAGAGTTTTCAAGCTAGCGACCAAGAAAGTGAGCAGTTCTGTGTAGTCCAGCTTAGCTGCATTACTAAACTATTGTCTTTTAAGTTAATCGTATTGTAATGTCTTATCATATTGCTACTATTGTATTATCGCTACAAAAACTGATCAATGCAGACCATGGGAGCCTCAGCTGGAATCAAATGTTTCAAATTCTCTGTCTGTGCGCAGTGGTTGCCGTCGCTAGCTTTCTTTCTCTGCCTGCCACAGTCTACGTCTGGAGGCGAACTGCATCGCCTCGGTTGGGAATTCAGCGGCAGCACGGAGCAGCCACAGACAGGAGACCAGCTGACGTACCTCTGGTCCCTGTGACTGCTGCTGAGCGAGATCCCAATGTAATATTGCTTTTCAGAATTGCTTGCTCATTTTGCTGTTTAATCTGTGTGTGAGGCTGACAATCTGCGGCACTTTTCAGACCGTCTACTACTATGAGGAGAACCCGGCGCTTCCGGATCGGCCTCCAAGCGTTGAGGAGACGGACTCAAATGTGAGTCTACTGTCTGAATCTTTGCCAGATGCTCTCAGTGCATGCTCACTGCAGGATTCAGTTCCGTTTATTGCAGATGGCGAACTGTTCTGAGGAGGAGCAGACGGCTCAGGGAGCCATCGAATTCTACGTGCAGTGAAAGTGATTTGCAAGTTTGCTGCTCAGACTCTGTTTTGGAGAAAACGAAACTGCAGATACGAGAGAGAGTATTGGCTGACCGTGCCTGCTTATATAGGCTCACTGCATGCTTCCCAGGTTTCTGTGTATAAGACTGGCAATGCTTGTCAGACACTAAGTAGCGATATCAAAGAAATATTTTTATTTTCTTTTCTGTCTTGCTGGATAATATTTAAAACAATAACTCGATTTTCTTGAGAATCAAAGATGTCGAATCGAATCAGTGCCGTCAGTCTTGTGTATGATGGTGACAATGCTCGTCAGGCGCTATGTACGAGGAGCGTTGCAAAGGTTTCCGGACTGTGTTTACTGTGAACGACATGAACGCCCACAACTCCTTGTACAGCTGCTCTAATGAATGAAAAAGCTGCAAAATGATTCGAACTTGTGAGCAATTTTTTTACAATTTATAACAGGTTACACATGGGCTTTGTTATAACGATTGGGAAATTCAAATTTATCACTTGCTATCGCCGTCTTACTACTGGCGGGGGCTACGACGCCGCGGTTAGGCCGCAAGGCCCCTTTCGCACGCTATCACCGTCACTTTCACCATTTTCCCCTGCCGCTGACATGCCAGGATGAAGTGCCGTTGGCTCTCCTTTGATCCATAGTTCGAAGGATTTTTGCTCCGTGCATTGCTTCGTTTGAGTGACCGAAAAATTAACAGCTTAAAAGTACAAGTTGCTCTGTGTACTGTGATATTCCATTAGCAGGTTGTCTGTGGAAAATGTTTTCAAATCGTTTTATAAAAGCCAGGCATGATTTTGCTCAGCATGTAGAATCGCTCACAGTTTGCTCACAGTTTGCTCAGCATCGCTCACAGTTTGCTCACAGTTTGCTCAGCATCGCTCACAGTTTGCTCAGCATGTAGAATCGCTCACAGTTTTACCAGTCAACAGAGCGCTGTGCAAGGAGTTGTGGGTAAAGTTTAGTTTATTCGGACATTGCTGTCGTTCACTGTAAACAGAGTCCGGAAACTTTTGCAACCCCTCAAAGCGTTCAGGATATTTGCAGAGATTGCATAGACAAGAGTGATCTTGATTGTCGTCTTCTTGTCTAATAAAGATATTATTATTGTAACAGTAAATCGATTAGCTCCAGGCTTATTAGAGCCGCCAAATTGGTAAAAGAGTACCAATACCAAGTACCAGTACCAAAGTAACTCTGATTCGCATAACTTTTTGTTTTCGGAGAAACGACCGTCAAGCGATAATTTGCGATCCTCTGGTCTGCCTTGCCTGGTAGTCGGGGTTGAAGTTTGATTTCGGCCTGGCTCAATGAGACAATGCCTGCCGCATCATTGAGAATAAAATCGAGTTGATGTCTGGCAGAAGGAATCAAATCGCTTTTATAAGCCTTGGATTTCTTTTTGCAGCCATTGGTGAAGATGAATATCATTGAAATAATCTTTTTACACTTCGATATGTTATCCCAGTGCATATTGTTTACATTTTATTCCTGTTTTAAGACTGTCTGACCCACAGCATCAGCTCACTACGTACAATGCTGCCTTTGTTTGCGGTATTGGGTTAATTGTTAAATTGCATTATATTGTTAACAGGGCCAGTAAAAATTCAGCATGTGATCTACTGACCCATTACTTTATTAGTCACTCAAGAGCTGTACTTCAGTGTTTATCTCTTGCCAAGTGGATCTTGTGTTTGGCAGAGGCATAAACTTATGTTGCAGATGCGAGATTCTGCACCACCTCATATTATTTGCTGTAGCCGCTCGAAAACACCGTTTTATCAGATTATACACTGCCACACCAACGCATTGGCATTGAAGCAGTGTCAGCCTAGTAAACTTCTTAATGTAAGAAATATTTGGAGTGAACTCCGAAATTGATAAATTTCTAAATATAGTAAACATTTCAGCTCGGATTTTCAACGATTATCTTAGAAAGTTGGATTTTGGCCCCTGTGAGCCAACCAGTAGTGCGCCTCAGTGCGGCTTTGGCTGCATCTCTGACTTCGGTGGCCACTGGCCTTCCGAAGGACAGAATTCTTTCTGATGTGTTTGGGAAGTGTGTGTGTGTGTGTGTGTGTGTGTGTGTGTGTGTGTGTGTTTTAGCCCTCAGGGCGGTCCGGGACCGCTGCTCTGACTGGGGAACAGGAAGCCCGGCAGACCAATGACGTCCTTGGGACGAGTCCAGAGGTCTATCGGAGAAAGATTGGTAGGGTACGCAGGGCAGTTGAAGAGATGTTCGACTGTTTCGTCGGCTGCGTTGCACCTAGCGCAGATAGGGGCGATGTTAGGATCCAGCTTGGCCTTGTAGGTCGCAAGGAGCGTGCAGTGCCCCGACCGAAGCTGGGAGAGCGTCGTGTGAAAGGTCCTGCTCAGCAGGCACTCGGAAATGTCGATGGCGGGAGCCGGCTGATTGACAATGTTATTGGTGCGGTTGCTGAGGTAGGTCTGGACGCAGGCGGAATGGATAACCTTGATGAGCTTGGTTGGCGGAAGAGGATCGGCAGAGATGGCGTTAATGACAGGTTGATGATTGATGAGGAAGCTGGTGGCATGAGAGCGGAGAGAATTGCGGAGCTGACGATGGGCAGCCGGTTCGGTGGTGATGTATTTGGGAAGTCGTGTTTTAGATCGTTGGCTCGTTACTCGTATATTTGTTGAAATAAAGCAAGAGCTTGTCAATCGTTTCGCGCTTGTTCCGATCTCTCTTGCCGCTCAAACGCAGTTTATTAATTGTGGGCCTGTAAGCCAAGCATTTACCCATAAACTAATACGTGGCTGCTCTCAGCCACACATCACTTTCCAATTGCTAGTAGGACAAAAAACCAAAGACGGAACTAAATGACTAACAAATATCAGATTAGCAGCAGGCAGACAGTAATTCAAGGACTACTTAAGTAGATAGATGCAACACTCGAAATCTATAGCAATTTTTGTCCGATACATATAGATAACTTCAGTCGTCCTTTTTTAGGAATGCTACTTCGCTTAAGGAATGCAAGAAACAAGAATATAATTGCAAACATTTGCATTCTTTACAATTGATATTGTTGACGAATATTATGACGAAAATATTTTATTTATTTTATTCACGTTTCGCTGTAACTTTCAGCATCGTCAGGTGACAATATTTGTAATAATTTGAAGGTAATAAAATGAAAGTACGGGCCAAGAGTTTAAAAACGAGGTTAAAGTAGCCGTAGAATAGTCAAAAAAATTCTAAGAATAGTACTAGCCCCCTTCCTGTCAGTTGTACATTCAGGGTAGGCTTTAACTGTTTGATGTACAGAGCAGGTATTTAGTTTGTGGTGGTGTTGAATCCGATCAATAATTTTAAACTTTTGATCATGTTTGATGTCGGCACACGCGTTGCACATTAGCAGATGGTCATGAATCGCGCTAGCCTTCTTGCGGTGTTCCTCGATCCTAGTGTACAGGTGTCGATCAGTCTTACCGATGTACGACTGGCTCTGCTCAGCAGGGCAAACAAATTGATAGACGACACCAGCACACCGGGTGGAGGGTACTTTGCTTTTTAGGCTTGTCACAAAATTGGCCACCTTTTGAGTAGTGAAGATAACATCAATGCGTGTATCGAGACAGTCACGGCAGATATCAGTCAGGCTTTTTTTAAATTTAGTACTTGGCATTCCAATGTACGGAATACTGATGGTTGGTTTTCTTTCGGTAGAGGTAGAGTAAGTAACATTCTGGGGTCGTACTATAAAGCTGTCGTAGCGTAAGTTCGATCGTATTCGAATGCGTCGGAACTTTTACACTGCGGAGATGGGAGCTAAGAATGATCTTATCTTACGATGGCTTTATAGAACGGGCCCTCTGTTCTTTGGTAACTTTCTTATTGATGAAGGCATTAATCTCTGAGTTGATCAGGTCGTTTGGGTACTGTTTTTTTGTCAGGATCTTTTTGATCTTAGTTAATTCCTGGTGTAGGTTAGACCAGTTGCTGCAAATGTTGTAGGCACGATGCAACATGCCTCGAATCAAACTCAGCTCCCAGCTTTTCGGGCACAGCGCCTGGAAATTTAGCAGCACTCCAGTAAACGTAGGTTTTCTGTAGACCGTTGTCTCCCAACGATTTGCATTACGGGTCACCATAGTATCAAGGAAACTCAAACAGTCATTTCCCGTTTCCGCAGTGAACTTGATGTTCTTATGAGTGTTGTTGAGCATCTTAAGAAAATTGTCACTCGAATTTCGGTCAAAAATCGCAAAATTATCGTCAACGTAACGGTAGTACACCGTTGGTTCTGTTCTTCATGGGAAGTGTTGGATTGCGAAGGCCAAAGCGTAGTGCGTGTTTCTCAACGATGGTTAGCTTCCGGTTAGATAAATTTGTCACAGCGATCGGAGCATTGTTATGAGCCAAAAGATTGTTTAGCTTCTTTTCATGTTTTAGATTTGGGAGTGATGTTGCAGTCTCGGTGTTTCATAATAATCGCTATTTTCGTTCCAGGTAGACCTGCATAAGCTGAAGCATTCCATGTTTGAAAGCACCTTCAACGTCACTGTATAGATTCGCTTTATAGATTCTGTGGAATCGATATGGCAGCAATTTCTGATAATGATCAACACAAAAATAATAAAGTAACGAATATTCATATAGCAACCATCACAGTGAGCTATTTAAAAGCATATATTATGAAATTACTAATCGCGCAGCACACTCAAATCTCATCTCGAAATTTTAGAAACTTCATTCATGCGATGCATTTAGAAATCACACTCTGTAGCTCTATATAGTACTCATAGTAGCTATTTACCCTAATTTGTTGGTCTTTTTGTTAGTCTTTTAAAACCTTACATAAATTGCACTTGTGTTCCACCAATGAAAATGGGATTAGCGGTATTGAACCGTCAATCTTCACCAAACACGTGCAGTTTAACCCAGGAGAGAAATTTCGCAACCGAGCCAGCAGTTTTCACTCCAAAGCACAGCTGCTGCTGCTGCTGTTTCAGTTGCCAAAGAAATAAAAAACTGAAAGCTGCTCTTCCTCATCAGCTGTCATGCGGCGCAGCTCTTGGCGCTGTGCGCTCTGTGTGCAGCTCTTTGTGCTCTTGGAGGCGGTGAGTTGTCTGTCTGCCCTCAATACCAGATATATTGTAAGCCTTCATCACTCATGTGAAAGCCCCTGCTCTCCTACAGAGGCAAACTCCATCAAGTTCAACATCACGACAACAAACATCGCGGCTTCCTGGCAGTCGTCGGAATTCGGCAACAGGTGCTTCAGAGACACGGCTGTTCTTGAGCAGTGGGATTACTTTCACACAACGGACACCCCAGACTCTCATGGATACCAGTGGCTGCTCATTAAGCTGTCCCGTGCAATCCGTGTGCAATCAGTCACTGTCTATGGCAGGGCATCAGGTGAGTTGTCTTGTCCACTTCTGTCTCTTCCGCTTCACTTCTTTCTTACTTCTCTTCTCACTGCAGAGCCCAGCAGAGCACAGAACATCGAGATTCTGCTGAGTGACAGACTGCCATCGGGTCTGAATGCGAGTGGCGATAGTTGCTATGGGACTCTGTCCGGTAGCTTGAGCTCGCTCACTCAGTGCGGAGTCACCCAGCGTGAGCAGACTCAGACTCACAAGGTGGCCTGCAGCTACTCTGACTGCCCGAATGTGGGTTTATCTCCATCTACTCTGTTGTTGCTGAGTGCAAATAGGTGCAAATAGGTGCGATTAGGACGTGCAAATAGGTGCGATTAGGAGGTGCAAATAGGTGCGATTAGGAGGTGCAAATAGGTGAAAATAGGTGCAAATAGGTGCAAATAGGAGGTGCAAATAGGTGCGAATAGGTGAAAATAAATGCAAATAGGTGCAAATAGGTGCAAATAGGTGCAAATGGGTGCAAATAGGTACAAATTGGTGAAAATAGGTGCAAATAGGTGCAAATATGTGCAAATAGGTGCAAATAGGCGCAAATAGGTGCAAATAGGTGCAAATAGGCGCAAATAGGTGCAAATAGGTGCAAATAGGTGCGATTAGGAGGTGCAAATAGGTGCGATTAGGAGGTGCAAATAGGTGCGATTAGAAGGTGCAAATAGGTGCAAATAGGTGCGATTAGGAGGTGCAAATAGGTGCAAATAAATTGGTGCAAATAGCTGCAAAAAATGGGTAAATCACACGAAATTTCAGGTGACTGAGTACATCTTGCTAAGGAAGAACGTTCGAAACGAATCTGATAAGTACATGAACTTTCAAGCTCTGGAAGTCGAAGAGGGTACGACTTTAGTTGATTAAAGCTTAATTATGCCTTTATAGGACATTGTTGATTTGAAACAGACTTTCTCTCTTTCAGCATCTCAGAATGCGCAGATTTATAGGTGTGAAGTGTCTGGCAGAAACCTCAGTAACTGCAGACTCAATGCTTTGCAAACTTTGAAAAATGGCGACAGAGTTTATATGAAAGTCTGCCCACCGTGTCAGCTTCCGACAACTGATGCGGCATCTTGTCACATTGCTGCTCCAAGTGGCAATATCACACAGCTGAGAGTTGTGAGCTCACGGATGAATTTATTTCTTTTAAAATGATTTTCACGGACTATTTGACTAACTAATAGGAATAAGTGGAATGAGAAATTATGAATGGTAAAAAAATCGTGTTTTTATACGATTTTAGCCAGTTTCTTAAAGTTCTTTCACCATTTTCAGCATGGGCACCCAGACTCCAATTTAATTGTAATTTTCACATCGACTGCGGAAAGTCAAGGAGGAAACTTCACGTGCAGCTTTAATTGCTTGAGCGAGTTGCCTCAGTCAGCAACTGAACCAATCGGTTTCTTTGGTATGCAGCTTTTGTGTGTACTTTTTACCTTGACAGGTGAATTCGTAAAGCAACCTTCTACTGTTCAAACTGTTGTAATCTAGGATATTGGTATTTTGCTAGCAGCCTACTATCAGGTGCAGTACAAATGACACCCTAAAAGCAGGTTGCAGTGCAAATGACACCCTAAAAGCAGGTTGCAGTGCAAATGACACCCTAAAAGCAGGTGCAGTACAAATGACACCCTAGCAGCAGGTGCAGTACAAATGGTACCCTAGCAGCAGGTGCAGTACAAATGACACCCTAGCAGCAGGTGCAGTACAAATGACACCCTAGCAGCAGGTGCAGTACAAATGGTACCCTAGCAGCAGGTGCAGTACAAATGACACCCTAGCAGCAGGTGCAGTACAAATGACACCCTAGCAGCAGGTGCAGTACAAATGACACCCTAGCAGCAGGTGCAGTACAAAGGACAGCCTAGCAGCAGGTGCAGTACAAATGACACCCTTAGCAGCAGGTGGGTCATTCCACGAGACAGTCCCATAATGTTTTTGAACTTTAAGCACTTGTAACTTCTGAGCCATAATAGATAAACAAAGCTGCAAAAAGCAATCTGTGTCAAACTTCTAGTTCTACATTTTTCACAAAGCTGCTTATGAATTCTAAAACAACTGAACACATAGCAGAGCGTCAACCGTCAGCATAGTTTATGCTCTGCTATGTGTTCAGCTGTTGTCCAGGTGCAGTGCAAACGGCTGAGCTCATTTTCTGTTGCAGAGGAGAAGCCCAGAAGTGTCAGCATTGAGCCTAGCAACGGCGTTCAGCTTGGATCAAGGATATTTCTGGCTCCAGGCACGGAGTTTCACTTCAGCTTCATCACAGAAGCTGCGTACCCAAGTCCCATCCATGCTTGTAGGCTGGTGAGAACTGCTAAACGGGAAACTACAGAAGATACTTCAGGTGTTCTACTGCATCCCGTCAGAGAGGTGAGAAAATCCTGTGCAATCTTACTACCTCCATTCCCCATTCTGATCTTCTCTCATCAAATGCTTTTTCAGAGATCCCTCACTGACGCATCATCGAACAAAAGCCATGCAATTACCAAGATCTCAGAGTACAGACTCAACATTACAGCACACATGCAAGCAGCTGGGCAAAAGATACAGTGCGTATCGACTGTCGGTGAAAGCAGTGGAAAACTGGTGAAATCAATTTCGCTGCCTGAGCTTGTAGGTAAGCAAAAATATTGGAGGGAGAGTACTGGCAGGTGATACCTGGAATTTCTCATATTAGATGAAGATGAGTTGTATTGAAATGATAAAAACTGCAGTTCCAAGCAAGCCGGAGTTTCTGCTACCGCCAATCACGGATTGGAAAGACGGCCACTCCGTCTCAGTTGCTGTCGACTCAACAACAGACAGCTCTGTTCCAACCAGCCACCGCTGCTTGCTGGAGACTCGAGACGGCAACAGAAGCCTCTTCGCTACCCAGGTGAGTCTTGCTTTGGTTTGATGTCTTTGTGATGTCGGTTTCGAAAACAAAAACTTTGGCAAAATATTGAATGCGTTTCATCAAATGTCAAATATTTGACAAACGTCATGGGCTGCTGAAGTGATTCATTCGGTGTTCTAAGCATGAGCATGTTTACTTTCTTTGAATAAATACGAAATTTCTAAATTGCTACAAATTTCGAGTAGTTCTTTTAAAAAATTTCCTGTAGTAACTCTGAATCAGTCCATGAGTGTGTGTACAGGACTACTCATTCTCGCATGGTAGAGACTTCTCAAATCGAAATTCCAGGTAACATATAAAAGCAGTAAATTCGAGTTGGATGTTGATAGACACTGGGGCAGCCCAGCATCTCTGGTCTGTTTGGTAAATCAATCTGGGCTGATCCAGACATGGACTCGACATCGGCTACCGAAGGTGCTCTGTGAGTCTCTGATGCCATGACTTTCTTCACAAGCCTATTACTGCATTTGAAGATTAAATCACGATTGCATTTTCGAATTCAGACAAGGCCGAAGGGCTGGCCATCCGTATTTCGTCTGGAGACCTGGTGAGTGATGAAGAAGCCAGCTTCTCAGTGACTGCATCTGACTCAGGATACCCAACGGCTCTGCACCAGTGCAGAATCGAGAGCAAGAGCCTCGGAGAAGACAAGGTATGAGGCTGATGTTATTGCTCATTCAGAGTTCCCAACCAGCAGTTCAATGCTGCAATTTCGGTTGATCATTCCGCAGACTGCAGAGTCAGACGGCTCAAGTCACTGGAGATTCACGCCTCAGCGAGGGCACAACGGTGAACAAATCAGATGCGATGTGGTGCAGAAACTGAATGGCTCTTTGATATTCAGTCAGACTGTAAACAGCTCTAATCTGGAGGTTAAATGTGAGGCTCATGCTTTATTATGCTGCATGCTGTGATCCCGATCGATACAGTAGGGCTGCTTGCACTTCAGACAAGGCAACTGTCACGTGGCCCAGAAATATCGCTCCGAAAAAGGAAGGAGAGGCTCTGTCATTTGTTGTACTCGCAGACGGCAACCCAGAGCCCAGCAGTCAGTGCTGGCTGCAGCTGGTTTCTGGCTCACAGGTGAGTATTTGATTTGGGATGATGCTGGTTTCTGGCTCACAGGTGAGTATTTGATTTGGGAGTGATGCTGGTTTCTGGCTCACAGGTGAGTCTTTGATTTGGGATGATGCTGGTTTCTGGCTCACAGGTGAGTCTTCAATTTGGGAGTGATGCTGGTTTCTGGCTCACAGGTGAGTCTTTGATTTGGGAGTGATGCTGGTTTCTGGCTCACAGGTGAGTCTTTGATTTGGGAGTGATGCTGGTTTCTGGCTCACATGTGAGTCTTTGATTTGGGAGTGATGCTGGTTTCTGGCTTACAGGTGAGTCTTTGATTTGGGAGTGATGCTGGTTTCTGGCTCACAGGTGAGTCTTCGATTTGGGAGTGATGCTGGTTTCTGGCTCACAGGTGAGTCTTTGATTTTGGAGTGATGCTGGTTTCTGGCTCACAGGTGAGTCTTTGATTTGGGAGTGATGCTGGTTTCTGGCTCACAGGTGAGTCTTTGATTTGGGAGTGATGCTGGTTTCTGGCTCACATGTGAGTCTTTGATTTGGGATGATGCTGGTTTCTGGCTCACAGGTGAGTCTTTGATTTGGGAGTGATGCTGGTTTCTGGCTCACAGGTGAGTTTTTGTTTTATGATGATGCTGGTTTCTGGCTCACAGGTGAGTCTTTGATTTGGGAGTGATGCTGGTTTCTGGCTCACAGGTGAGTCTTTGATTTGGGAGTGATGCTGCAGTCTCGGTGTTTCATAATAATCACTATTCTCGTTCCAGGTAGACCTGCATAAGCTGAAGCATTCCATGTTTGACAGCACCTTCAACGTCACTGTTAATAGGTCAATGAACCGAGCCAATTTGAGCTGTGTTTTGACTCAACCTGGACTTCCATCTTCAACGGAGCAGAGCTTCACCCAATTGATCACAGTATTTTGTAAGTTTACAGTATCCATTTTCATAGGGTTCATAAAGAGGTATACAATTTGTAAATGCGTGCGTATTTTTTGAGTTAATGGAAACATTTCCTGTCGCTTCGGAGGCTCTGACTTGAAGCACTTCTTAAATCGTAGACTGAAAAATAATATCGACCCAATCATCCTACAGATCATCCTCAGCCTCCACTCACCATCGACTTGGCTCAGACTGTCTACGAAGGCACCGACGTCACCTTCACGGTGCGGTCGGGCGATGGAAACCCCAATGTCACCCACAGATGCCACGTGTACAACGGAGAAATTGTGAGCGCAATATTTGCTCATCAAATCACCTGAATTGCAGCTTTGATTTAACACAGAGTTGATCATTTCAGGAAGTTCAAAACAGCATGAAAATCGAATCGGAGTACTTGACAATGGTGAACTATGCACCCAACAGATGCACCGCTCTGAAGTTGTGTTCACCAGCACCATCAGAAGGAACATCACCGTCAATTGTGAGAAATCAAATGCCATTTTATTAGCATGCAACCTGCCATTTACTTGAAAACCGGAGTATCCACTTTGACTTCAGACTTTGCGCACAACTCCATGGACATCAGTCCGACAGACGGAGTTCTTGCTGGAGATTGAGTCGAAGTGACACTCAAATCTTATGGTGGCCGGCCTGCCGTCACGCGGCATGAGTGTTCGCTTGGAGACTCTGAGCTGACTATGGAAAACGTATGCTTTTTCATCACCTGAGTGCTTTTGAGTTGACTGTAAACCTTCTTCAGGCATCCTAAATGATCAATTTGAGAATTTTCCTACAGGTAAGAAGCCATCCCACCGAAGTGAAGTTCACGTTCCGTGCATCGAAAGAACACCACGGCAAGGTGCTCGCCTGCAAATTCGTACAGGATGAGCGACTGATTGAGTGGAAGAGAGAGAAACTCAGCGTCTTCTGTAAGTACAGTTTTAGTTGTTTATTGGTGTGAAAGTATGGGGGTATCTTCTACTTTGAAAAGTAACTCGTTAAGCCACACTGATGTAAATGTGCACTGCTTTTTCGCACCTGTAGACAAAGCGGATTTCGACTCTGAGGTGCAAACCTTAAAGAGAAAAGTCAGGTGGAACACGACAGTCCAGTTCAGCATCTCCTACTCTGATGTGGGAAACCCGTCCGCCAAGCACTTCTGCCGCATCGGCTCTCGGCCACTCACCGATCCTGAGGTGCGAAAATACTGATACGCATTTTTGTGTCTTCTTTGTGTAAGGGACTGGGAGTTGATATTTTAATGGAAAACATCCGGTCAAAATACATTTCAGTCGGTTTCGGCATCACAAAGATTGTCGCGCTGGCAGTTCAAGGCTCAAGTCGGAGACAACGGTCAGAAGATCGTCTGCCAGGTGGTGCAAAATGATCGACATGGCGGCCTCGTCTTTAACCAAACAGTTGCCAGCCAGACTCTGGATGTGCTCTGTAAGGATTTTGTTTATGTGCTGTATTCATTTCTTCGATAGAGCTATTTGTATTTATTCCAATATATTGAACCACTTTGACTGTCACAACATTGTTTTCTTGATCTCTCTATCTTTTCAGACCCAGTCAGCTACTCAGGATTTCTATCCCAGCCACCGTCGGTGACGGAGGGCGATCCCTTGGTTATTTCTTTCTTCTCAACTGGAGGAAACCCCGAGCCTCGTCATCACCGATGCTGGCTGCGGACACCTGAAGGTCGGATGGACGCAGTCGCTCTAACAGAGGCGAGGACAGGTGTGGATCTCGTGACGAACTTCAGTGTGACTTCCGTAAAGCAGATGAATGGAGGATCTGTGGTTTGTCGCGTCTCTCAGATGGGCCTCGAGGACCTGGACAAGAATTTCTCCCAGAACATTACTGTTTTCTGTGAGTTCTCTGTCGCGACTTCTCCAATTTTTATATCAATATAAAATCTAATAGAGGCTTGCAGTGCGTTTGTTTTCTGTTTGCAGTCCGATCGAAGGTGGATCTGACTGGCTCAAGGATTTCAAGATCCATTGTGCTCGTCAGCATCAATTTGACGGACGGAAACCCGACACCGCTGGTGAACTGCTCGCTGCTCTCGAGCTCTGGAACTCGACATGTGGGTTCTCAGTGTGCACAGTTGCTCCGCTTCTATTTGCATTGAGTAGCTTTAATGCAGCCGAACCCGTCATTTTAGGAGCTGTCCAGGAATGACTCGACATTGCTGAGAGTCGGACTGCATGAGATAGAAGTCGATCTGCTTTCAAGAGAGCAGCCTCAGTCAGCCAACGTCACGTGTTCTGTGAAGCAAGACTATGCGGGTTTCAAAAGCAGCAGCCTTGTCTTCTTGGCACTCAAAGCTGACGAGAGTTTCCAAGCTAGCGACCAAGAAAGTGAGCAGTTCTGTGTAGTCCAGCTTAGCTGCATTACTAAACTATTGTCTTTTAAGTTAATCGTATTGTAATGTCTTATCATATTGCTACTATTGTATTATCGCTACAAAAACTGATCAATGCTGACCATGGGAGCCTCAGCTGGAATCAAATGTTCCAAATTCTCTGTCTGTGCGCAGTGGTTGGTGTCGCCATCGTTCTGTCCATCTCGCTGCCTGCCACAGTCTACGTCTGGAGGCGAACTGCATCGCCTCGGTTGGGAATTCAGCGGCAGCACAGAGCAGCCACAGACTGGAGATCAGCTGACGTGCCTCTGGCCCCTGTGACTGCTGCTGAGCGAGACCCCAATGTATTATTATTGCTTTTCAGTATTGCTTGCTCATTTTGCTGTTTAATCTGTGTGTGAGGCTGACAATCTGCGGCACTTTTCAGACCGTCTACTACTATGAGGAGAACCCGGCGCTTCCGGATCGGCCTCCGAGCGTTGAGGAGACGGACTTAAATGTAAGTCTATTGTCTGCATCTTTGCCAGATGCTCTCAGTGCATGCTCAGTGCAGGATTCAGTTCCGCTCATTGCAGATGGTGCACTGTTCTGAGGAGGAGCAGACGGCTCAGGGAGCTGTCGAATTCTACGTGCAGTGAAAGTGATTTGCAAGTTCGAGTTTCGCTACTCAGACTCTTGGAGAAACCAAAACTGCATATATGAGAGCATTGGCTGACTGAGCTTGCCTACATAGTCAACAAACAAAGTCTCGGTTTCGATATATTATTTTTAAACGATGCTATCAAAAACGATGCACAATAATGGTTATTAATCTAGAATTGGAGTGGCGTTGGGCACGGGGCACAAAATGGGGTGGTGGGCTCACAAGGATGTACAATCAATAATTCAATAGTTAATTAGTTCACGCACGCATTGGCGGTTAGCGTAAAATTTTAAAACAAGCCACAGGTACAGCGACAGACCCAGCGTTGCCTCAGACTCAGTGCATGCTTTCAAGGTTCCTGTGTATAAGACTGGCAATGCTTTCCAGACACTAAGTAGCGATAGCAAAGTATTTTGATTTTGCTTTTGGTCTTGCCGAATAACATTCTTTTAACAATAACTCGATTAACTTGAGAATCACAGATGCCTCTGCTACAAATTAGCTATTAGAGCAGTCAAAATGCTAACAAGTACACGAGACTGATTTGCATAATTTTTGTTTTTTAAGAAACGGCCGTCAAGTTGCGATCCTCCAGTCTTTCTCGTCTGGCAGTCGGGATTGAAGCTTTTTTGGCCTGACTCAATGAGACAATGCCTGACAGAGCAACTTTGGAAGGCTTGCAGAAGTATTTAAATCACTTTTATAAGCCTTGGGTTTCTTTTTGTAGCCATTGGTGTTTGATGAATGTCATTAAAATAACCTTTTCTACAGATCTAGTGCATATATTTGACATTTTAATCCGGTTTGAAGGCTCTCTAACTCACAGTATCAGTTTACTACTTAAAATGCTGTCTTCTTTGCATGATATTTTTGTAACAGGGTCTATGAAAGTTCAGCACGTGATCTACTGACCCATTACTTTATTAGTCACTCAGGAGCTGCACTTCAGTGTGTATCTCTTGCAAAGTGGAACTTGTGTTTGGCATCGGAACAAACAGATGCACCACCTCATCTCCTCTGCTTTAGCCGCTCGAAAACAATGTTTTATCAAGATTACACACTTTGGCACCTACACATTGGCATTGAAGCGTGCAGTAGCGTGCAGTAGAAGTGTGCCGTCAGCCTAGTGCACTTGTCTGTGCTTAGAGTGACTGATTTTCTCTTCTTGGTTCGACGACTTGAATAGTTTATAATTCCATTTTGCAGGCTTCTCCGTTATGCCGTAAAGACGGTCTCTGATGAGAATGTCACCGAAGGTGTACTCGACCCGGAGGGTTGTGGTTCGGGCTGGGACTTCTGGCCGGCGATCTTGTATCCCGTA
Source organism: Macrostomum lignano (assembly GCA_002269645.1). Taxonomy (NCBI): domain Eukaryota; kingdom Metazoa; phylum Platyhelminthes; family Macrostomidae; genus Macrostomum; species Macrostomum lignano. The sequence continues at coordinate 93,881 of NIVC01002320.1, forward strand.
TTTCAGGAAGAGTACCGCGCTCTGTGCTGCTTTGAGCTGCCATTGCGCTAGGTGAACCTACTCCAAAGACTACTCAAGTAGGACGGGAAACCTCGTTTCTTGGAAAATTTTAGGAGCCAGGTTTTCCCGAAAAAATACACTACGGAGATGGGAAGATCCTATCTTTCGATAGGAGGCAGACCTAATGTTCATTTTTTATGTTCTGCCTTTCTTATAGGTCTATTGATATTCATAAAGCTTTTCGTTCAGAAAATTAGGATTCTTTGTTAATCTTTTATTCTGCGTACATTCCCTGTACCTAAAAATCATAAAAATGCATGGCACAGCTCCACTCATTGGTTCTATGAATCTGTTTTATTATCTCTGTTACACGCATTGTTACACGGTCAGCTAAGTGTTACAAAATGGATTCAAAAACCAATGAACCGAACCGCGCCATTCAAATGGTTTTCAGGCACAGGACATGTGCAATTGTACGTAGAATAAGAAATTATAAACATAGAATCCTAATTCTCTAAATGAAAAGCTTATCCTAGGCTTTGGAGATGTGTTCGGCGCCGGAGTGAAAGGCTCTCACCTGTTTGCGGCACAGCCCGGTGGTGCAATTGCTCTCCCAGTTGCCCACAGCGACCCTGCCTGAAGGGTAGTTTAGGCCAGAGGATGACGGTCTCTGAGGAGGCCGACCTGGTCCACTAAAAGCGGGTTGGCGGAGCCATACCAATTGCAAGAAATAAAGAGCTTCGCAGTTAGGATCACCCAGAATCTCTCGCCCCTGATGGCGCCCAATCTTTGCCTCTTATGGCTATGGCTCACCCCTGCCTATCCAAAATTACTGCTCTCTTTGTGATGCAGCCCAAGCTTTGTGCTACGCAAAGGGGGATTCCAGTTTTTAGGTGGCCCGGGTCCAGTACCCATGGGGAACTCAACCCACTATTCAAAAGGCAGAGCCAAATCCGTGCTTAGGCAACCCCGTTTAACAACAACAGCGGGGCCTGTGAAAGTTCAGCGGTTGGATCTACTGACCTGATACTTTATTAGTGCACTTCAGCGTTTTTCTCTTGCAAAGTGGAACTTGTGTTTGGCATCGGAATAAACTTTTTACAGATGCGAGATTCTGCACCACCTCGTATCCTCTGCTTTAGCCGCTCGAAAACAATGTTTTATCAAGATTAGACTCTGCGAAACCAACGCATTGGCATTGAAGCAGTGTGCAGTCAGCATAGTGCACTTCTTTGTCCTTGGAGCAACTGATTTTTCATCTTGGTTAGACGACTTGAATAGTTTATAATTCCATTCTGCAGGCTTCTCCGTTATGCCTTCACTGATAACTTTGATAACCCTTACCAACTAAATTTCATCTAAACCTGCATCTCTGACTTGCGTGTTCACTGGCCTTCAGCTTTTGGACCTTCAACTGCTATTTGAAGTTTAATAGAGTTCTGTCCAATTGCTGGTTGGACAAATAACCGAAGACGGAAGTTAATGACCAACACATACCAGAGACTGAAATTACTCGTAGCAGCACGGGACAGTGAATTTGAAACAGTTGGAAGATGGCTGCCCGAGGCGTCTTAAGAGCTTGCCTATTTTTAGAGACAGAACTGGACCTCTTCGTACACCACGCGCGCTGAGAAGCCTAAATTATCGATCGTGCAACTGTTTGCGAAAGCGTTCAACGCACACAAGCGCAACAGATTAAGCGGCCCAATTGGGGAGCCACCGCACGCAAAATTACACAGACAGACGATACGATGATTTATCTTACAAGTTATTTCAGACGCAGAATCTCGGTATAGCAGTTCCTTCTACTGGAAGTAATAAATGCGGAGTATACTTGTAGATTCTGAATGACGTGCAGAGTTTAATTTGTCACAGATAAATTTTGAGTTCGAAAATGGAAATAAAAAATCATTGGCCCGCACAGTCGCTGCCATGTTCTGCGAGCCTCATCAAGCAACAGGCTTCACCCAAGGCACCCAAGCCAGCAGACGGGAGCATCCGGCCACCAGACTTTTGCGCTGATGGCGGGATTCAATACCGAATCACAGGCGATTACTTCTGATAAAAATGATCAATGCTAAAATAATAAAGAAACTACTATTCATATTGCAATCAGCACAATGAACTATGGAATATGTAAAACAGTATATTATGCAATTTCCAATCGTGCAGCACACTCAAATCTCATCTCGAAATTTTAAAAACTTTTCATTCACGCGATGGATTTCGATATCGCTCTCCGTAGCTCTATATAGTACTCATAGTAGCTATTTAACTTGATTTGTTGGTTTTGTCGAAAATGTATATAAATCACACTTGTGTTCCACCAATGAAAATGAGATTAGCGGTATCAAGACGTTAATCTTCACCAAACACGTGCAGTTTAACCCAGGAGAGAAATTTCGCAACCGAGCCAGCAGTTTTCACTCCAAAGCACAGCTGCTGCTGCTGCTGTCTCAGTTGCCAAGGAAACACTGAAAGCTGCTCTTCCTCATCAGCTGTCATGGCGCAGCTCTTGGCGCTGTGCGCTCTGTGTGCAGCTCTTTGTGCTCTTGGAGGCGGTGAGTTGTCTGTCTGCCCTCAATGCCAGATATATTGTAAGCCTTCATCAGTCATGTGAAGCCCCTGCTCTCTTACAGCGGCGAGCTCCATCAAGTTCAACATCACGACAACAAACATCGCGGCTTCCTGGCAGTCGTCGGCATACAACAACAGGTGCTTCAGAGACACGGCTGTTCCTGAGCAGTGGGATTACTTTCACACAACGGACACCCCAGACTCTCATGGAAACCAGTGGCTGCTCATTAAGCTGTCCCGTGCAATCCGTGTGCAATCAGTCACTGTCTATGGCAGGGCAGCAGGTGAGTTGTCTTGTCCACTTCTGTCTCTTCCGCTTCACTTCTTTCTTACTTCTCTTCTCACTGCAGTGCCCAGCAGAGCAGAGAACATCGAGATTCTGCTGAGTGACAGACTGCCATCGGGTCTGAATGCGAGCAATGGCAGTTGCTATGGGACTCTGTCCGGTAGCTTGAGCTCGCTCACTCAGTGCGGAGTCACCAAGGATGAGCAGACTCAGACTCACAAGGTGGCCTGCAGCTACTCTGGCTGCCCGAAAGTGGGTTTGTCTCCATTTACTCTGTTGTTGCTGAGCAAAGTGCAAAAGGTGCAAATAAATGGGTAAATCACACGAAATTTCAGGTGACTGAGTACATCTTGCTAAGGAAGAACGTTCGAAACGAATCTGATAAGTACTCGTACATGAACTTTCAAGCTCTGGAAGTCGAAGAAGGTACGACTTTAGTTGAATAAAGCTTAATTAAGTCTTCATGGGACATTTTTGACTCTAAACAGACTTTCTCTCTTTCAGCATCTCAGAATGCGCAGATTTATAGGTGTGAAGTGTCTGGCGGACACCTCAGTAACTGCAGACTCAATGCTTTGCAAACTTTGAAAAATGGCGACAGAGCTTATATGAAAGTCTGCTCACCGTGTCAGCTTCCGACAACTGATGCAGCATCTTGTCACATTGCTGCTCCAAGTGGCAATATCACACAGCTGAGAGTTGTGAGCTCACGGATGAATTTATTTCTTTTTAAATGATTTTCACAGACTATTCGACTAAATAATAGGAATAAGTGGAATGAGAAATTATGAATGGTAAAAAAATCGTGTTTTTATTCGATTTTAGCCAGTTCCTTAAATTTCTTTCACCATTTTCAGAATGGGAACCCAGACTTCTTTTTAATTGTAATTTTCATACCGACTGCGGAAAGTCAAGGAGGAAACTTCACGTGTAACTTTAACTGCTCGAACGAGTTGCCTCAGTCAGCAACTGAACCAATCGGTTTCTTTGGTATGCAGCTTTTGTGTGTACTTTTTACCTTGACAGGTGAATTCGTAAAGCAACCTTCTACTGTTCAAACTGTTGTAATCTAGGATATTGGTATTTTGCTAGCAGCCTACTATCAGGTGCAGTGCAAATGACACCCTAAAAGCAGGTTGCAGTGCAAATGACACCCTAAAAGCAGGTTGCAGTGCAAATGACACCCTAAAAGCAAGTGCAGTACAAATGACACCCTAGCAGCAGGTGCAGTACAAATGACACCCTAGCAACAGGTGCAGTACAAATGACACCCTAGCAGCAGGTGCAGTACAAATGGCAGCCTAGCAGCAGGTGCAGTACAAATGACACCCTAGCAACAGGTGCAGTACAAATGACACCCTAGCAGCAGGTGCAGTACAAATGACACCCTAGCAGCAGGTGCAGTACAAATGACACCCTAGCAGCAGGTGCAGTACAAATGGTACCCTAGCAGCAGGTGCAGTACAAATGACACCCTAGCAGCAGGTGCAGTACAAATGGTACCCTAGAAGCAGGTGCAGTACAAATGACACCCTAGCAGCAGGTGCAGTGCAAATGACACCCTAGCAGCAGGTGCAGTACAAATGACACCCTAGCAGCAGGTGCAGTACAAATGACACCCTAGCAGCAGGTGCAGTACAAATGGCACCCTAGCAGCAGGTGCAGTACAAATGACACCCTAGCAGCAGGTGGGTCATTCCACGAGAGGGTCCCATCATGTTTTTGAACTTTAAGCACTTGTAACTTCTGAGCCATAATAGATAAACAAAGCTGCAAACAGCAATATGTGTCAAACTTCTAGTTCTATCTTTTTCACATAGCTGCTTATGAATTCTAAAACAACTGAAAACATAGCAGAGCGTCAACCGTCAGCATAGTTTATTCTCTGCTATGTGTTCAGTTGTTTTCCAGGTGCAGTGCAAACGGCTGAGCTCATTTTCTGTTGCAGAGGAGAAGCCCAGAAGTGTCAGCATTGAGCCCAGCAACGGGGTTCAGCTTGGATCAAGGATATTTCTGGCTTCAGGCATGGAGTTCCACTTCAGCTTCATCACAGAAGCTGCGTACCCAAGTCCCATCCATGCTTGCAGGCTGGTGAGAGCTGCTGAGCAGGAAACTACAGAAGATACTTCAGGTGTTCCACTGCATCCCGTCAGAGAGGTGAGAAAATCCTGTGCAATCTTAATACTTTCATTCCCCATTCTGATATTCTCATTAAATGCTTTTTCAGAGATCCCTCACTGACGCATCATCGAACAAAAGCCATGCAATTACCAAGATCTCAGAGTACAGACTCAACATTAGCGCACACATGCAAGCAGCTGGGCAAAAGATACAGTGCGTGTCGACTGTCGGTGAAAGCAGTGGAAAATCGGTGAAACCAATTTCACTGCCTGAGCTTGTAGGTAAGCAAAATATTGGAGGGAGAGTACTGGCAGGTGATACCTGGAATTTCTCATGTTAGATGAAGATGAGTTGTGTTGAAATGATAAAAACTGCAGTTCCAAGCAAGCCAGAGTTTCTGCTACCGCCAATCACGGATTGGAAAGACGGCCACTCCGTCTCAGTTGCTGTCGACTCAACAACAGACAGCCCTGTTCCAACCAGCCACCGCTGCTTGCTGGAGACTCGAGACGGCAACAGAAGTCTCACCGCTACTCAAGTGAGTCTTGCTTTGGTTTTATGCTGTCGTGAGGTTGGTTTCGAAAACAAAAACTTTGGCAAAATATTGAATGCTTTTCATCAAATGTCAAATATTTGACAATCGTCGTGGGCTGCTGAAGTGATTCGTTCGGTGTTCTAAGCATGAGCATGTTTGAGCATGTTTACTTTCTTTGAATAAATACGAAATTTCTAAATTGCTACAAATTTCGATTTGTTCTCTTAAAACATTTCCTGTAGTAACTCTGAATCAGTCCATGAGTGTGTGTACAGGACTACTCATTCTTGCATGGTAGAGACTTCTCAAATCGAAATTCCAGGTAACAAATAAAAGCTGTAAATTCGAGTTGGATGTTGATAGACACTGGGGAAACGCAGCCTCTCTGGTCTGTTTGGTAAATCAATCTGGGCTGATCCAGACATGGACTCGACATCGGCTACCGAAGGTGCTCTGTGAGTCTCTGATGCCATGACTTTCTTCACAAACCTATTTCTGCATTTGAAGATTAAGTCACGATTGCATTTTCGAATTCAGACAAGGCCGAAGGGCTGGCCATCCGTATTTCGTCTGGAGACCTGGTGAGTGATGAAGAAGCCAGCTTCTCAGTGACTGCATCTGACTCAGGATACCCAGCGGCTCTGCACCAGTGCAGAATCGAGAGCAAGAGCCTCGGAGAAGACAAGGTATGAGGCTGATGTTATTGCTCATTCAGAGTTCCCAACCAGCAGTTCAATGCTACAATTTCGGTTGACCATTCCGCAGACTGCAGAGTCAGACGGCTCAAGTCACTGGAGATTCACGCCTCAGCGAGGGCACAACGGTGAACAAATCAGATGCGATGTGGTGCAGAAACTGAGTGGCTCTTTGATATTCAGTCAGACTGTCAACAGCTCTAATCTGGAGGTTAAATGTGAGGCTCATGCTTTAATCTGCTGCATGCTGTGATCCCGATCGATACAGTAGGGCTGCTTGCACTTCAGACAAGGCAAATGTCACGTGGCCCAGCAATATCCCTCTGAAAAAGGAAAGAGAGGCTCTGTCATTCGTTGTGCTCGCAGACGGCAACCCAGAGCCCAGCAGTCAGTGCTGGCTGCAGCTGATATCTGGTGCACAGGTGAGTCTTTGATTTGGGATGATGCTGGTTTCTGGCTCACAGGTGAGTCTTTGATTTGGGAGTGATGCTGGTTTCTGGCTCACAGGTGAGTCTTTGATTTGGGATGATGCTGGTTTTTGGCTCACAAGTGAGTCTTTGATTTGGGAGTGATGCTGGTTTCTGGCTCACAGGTGAGTCTTTGATTTGGGATGATGCTGGTTTTTGGCTCACAAGTGAGTCTTTGATTTGGGAGTGATGCTGGTTTCTGGCTCACAGGTGAGTCTTTGATTTGGGAGTGATGAGTGATGCTGGTTTTTGGCTCACAGGTGAGTCTTTGATTTGGGATGATGCTGGTTTCTGGCTCACAGGTGAGTCTTTGATTTGGGAGTGATGCTGGTTTCTGGCTCACAGGTGAGTCTTTGATTTGGGATGATGCTGGTTTCTGGCTCACAGGTGAGTCTTTGATTTGGGAGTGATGCTGGTTTCTGGCTCACAGGTGAGTCTTTGATTTGGGATGATGCTGGTTTCTGGCTCACAGGTGAGTCTTTGATTTGGGATGATGCTGGTTTCTGGCTCACAGGTGAGTCTTTGATTTGGGAGTGATGCTGGTTTCTGGCTCACAGGTGAGTCTTTGATTTGGGATGATGCTGGTTTCTGGCTCACAGGTGAGTCTTTGATTTGGGAGTGATGCTGGTTTCTGGCTCACAGGTGAGTCTTTGATTTGGGAGTGATGAGTGATGCTGGTCTCTGGCTCACAGGTGAGTCTTTGATTTGGGATGATGCTGGTTTCTGGCTCACAGGTGAGTCTTTGATTTGGGAGTGATGCTGGTTTCTGGCTCACAGGTGAGTCTTTGATTTGGGATGATGCTGGTTTCTGGCTCACAGGTGAGTCTTTGATTTGGGAGTGATGCTGGTATCTGGCTCACAGGTGAGTCTTTGATTTGGGAGTGATGCTGGTTTCTGGCTCACAGGTGAGTCTTTGATTTGGGATGATGCTGGTTTCTGGCTCACAGGTGAGTCTTTGATTTGGGATGATGCTGGTATCTGGCGCACAAGTGAGTCTTTGATTTGGGATGATGCTGGTATCTGGCGCACAAGTGAGTCTTTGATTTGGGAGTGATGCTGGTATCTGGCTCACAAGTGAGTCTTTGATTTGGGATGATGCTGGTATCTGGCTCACAGGTGAGTCTTTGATTTGGGAGTGATGCTGGTTTCTGGCTCACAGGTGAGTCTTTGATTTGGGAGTGATGCTGGTCTCTGGCTCACAGGTGAGTCTTTGATTTAGGATGATGCTGGTTTCTGGCTCACAGGTGAGTCTTTGATTTAGGATGATGTTGCAGTCTTGGTGTTTCATAATAATCGCTATTTTCGTTCCAGGTAGACCTGCATAAGCTGAAGCATTCTATGTTTGAAAGCACCTTCAACGTCACTGTTGATAGGTCAATGAACCGAGCCAATTTGAGCTGTGTTTTGACTCAACCTGGACTTCCATCTTCAACGGAGCAGAGGTTCACCCAATTGATCACAGTATTTTGTAAGTTTACAGAATCCATTTTCATAGGGTTCACAATGAGGTATACGATTTGTAAATGAGTGCATACTTTTTGAGCCAATGGAAACATTTCCTGTCGCTTCGGAGGCTCTGACTTGAAGCACTTCTTAAATCATAGACTGAAAAATAATATCGACCCAACCATCTCACAGATCAGCCTCAGCCTCCACTCACCATCGGCTTGGCTCAGACTGTCTACGAAGGCACCGACGTCACCTTCACGGTGCGGTCGGGCGCTGGAAACCCCACTGTCAACCACAGATGCCACGTGTACAACGGAACAATTGTGAGCGCAATATTTGCTCATCAAATCACCTGACTTGTAGCTTTGATTTAACACAGAGTTGATCATTCCAGGAAGTTCAAAACAGCATGAAAATCGAATCGGAGTACTTGACAATGGTGAACTATGCACCCAACAGTCATGACACATTTGTGAGCTGCACGGCCGAGCAGATGCACCGCTCTGAAGTTGTGTTCACCAGCAGCATCAGAAGGAACATCACCGTCAATTGTGAGAAGTCAAATGCCATTTTATTAGCATGCAGCCTGCCATTTACTTAAAAACCGGAGTATCCACTTTAACTTCAGACCTTGCGCACAACTCCATGGACATCAGTCCGAGAGAAGGAGTTCTTGCTGGAGATCGAGTCGAAGTGACACTCAAATCTTATGGTGGCCGGCCTGCCGTCACGCGGCATGAGTGTTCGCTTGGAGACTCTGAGCTGACTATGGAAAACGTATGCTTTTTCATCACCTGAGTGCTTTTGAATTGACTGTAAACCTTCTTCAGGCATCCTAAATGATCAATTTGGGAATTTTTCTACAGGTAACAAGGCGTCCCACCGAAGTGAAGTTCACGTTCCGTGCATCGGAAGAGCACGACGGCAAGGTGCTCGCCTGCAAATTCGTCCAGGATGAGCGACTGATTGAGTGGAAGAGAGAGAAACTCAGCGTCTTCTGTAAGTACAGTTTGAGTTGTTTATTGGTGTGAAAGTATGGGGGTATCTTCTACTTTGAAAAGTAACTCGTTAAGCCACACATTACTGTTTTCTGTGAGTTCTCTGTCGCGACTTCTCCAACTTTTATATCAATATAAAATCTAATAGAGGCTTGCAGTGCGTTCGTTTTTCCGTTTGCAGTCCGATCGGAGGTGGATCTGACCGGCTTAAGGATTTCAGGATCCATTGTGCTCGTCAGCATCAATGTGACGGACGGAAACCCGACACCGCTGGTGAACTGCTCGCTGCTCTCAAGCTCTGGAACTCGACATGTGGGTTCTCAGTGTGCACAGTTGCTCCGCTTCTATTTGCATTGAGTAGCTTTAATGCAGCTGAGCCGGTCTTTTTAGGAGCTGTCCAGGAATGACTCGACATTGCTGAAAGTCGGACTGCATAAGATGAAAGTCGATCTGTTTTCAAGAGAGCAGTCTAAGTCAGCCAACGTCACGTGTTCTGTAAAGCAAGACTATGCGGGTTTCAAAAACAGCAGCCTTGTCTTCTTGGCACTCAAAGCTGACGAGAGTTTTCAAGCTAGCGACCAAGAAAGTGAGCCGATCTCAGCTGCTCGTATTGGTTTTTTCAGCTAGCATGACTTTTTCTGATATTAAAATGTATAAGTGCATTATTTCACCGATTTCTCGTATTAAATAGTGCGTTGTCTCACACCGCCAAAAGCAGGAGGGTCGGTAGGCGGCGTTGTCGGCGCCACATTCGGAACGCTGTTGGCCTTGGGACTGGTCGGGGCCGCAATCCTGCTGCTGCTGAGAGCTCGGCGACTCAGGGCAACTGACCGACCCGACAATCGCAGCGGCTACTCCAACGGTAGAAGAGGAGCCAGTGGAGCTGCTCGAACGGAACGAGAAAAGCAACAGCCTAGAAAAAAGCAGACCGAAGATCCCACGGAGACTGAGCTGCAGTTCATGGACAAGCACTATCTGTATCCGGTGAGATGACCATCATGGGACTTTAATTAACAGATTCCTGATCCCACTGGAACAATTTGTATCCTTGAGCAAGACACTTAACTCTGCATTGCTTCAGTCACCCAGCTGTAAAATGAGTGCCAGCATTAGCTGGGGTAATTGAGGGGTGTATGACGACCCCACAGTCCTTGGGCTGAACAGCCGTACGCAGCCTTCAGATGCGCCGCGCAATAGCTCGGCGCAATAGGTTGCACGTCTGGCCCCCTGGGTCAGGTGTAATAAATTATTATTATTATTATACATCTGCAGCATCTCCCTAGCAATATCTGCAGCCTCTCTCTAGCAACATCTGCAGCATCTCCCCAGCAACATCTGCAGCCTCTGCCTAGCAACATCTGCAGCATCTCCCTAGAAGCATCTGCAGCATCTTCTCAGCAACATCTGCAGCATCTCCCTAGCAACATCTGCAGCCTCTCTCTAGCAACATCTGCAGCATCTCCCTAGCAACATCTGTAGCATCTCCCTAGCGAAATCTGCAACGTACCTATTAGCTGTAACCAACACCTACAGTATTCAAAAACTTGATACCATTGCAGAAGCCCCGCATGGAGTACGCTACGGTTGTCAAGGGCGAACTAATGGAAGAGACCAGCCTAGCCGACAGCACAGAGACAATCTACCTGACCATCGTGGGCTGCACACAGCCTGAGGATGACAAGGCGCCCACAATGCAGAAATCTAAGGTCAACTGAACCTTCTCGAAATTGAAAAGCGACTGTTTTACAGTTTCAGCTTTTTAATTATGAATATTACAAGGGTTAGACTGTAGAGGTATGTCTAATTCTTGGCAACAATACAATTTACTGTTTGACAAATCGCTTAACAAATTCTGTTTGTACTTTTGCTTAGACTTTAAAGCGTTACAATAATAGCCCCGTTATGAAGCTTTATACCTGTCTCGTATCCAAGACTTTCATCAGCAAAATTCTGCATGAATAAATTAATTAACTCTGCGAGAATGCAGTAAATATACGAGCGTAGATGTAGGAGGGTACATCATATACTAATTCAGAATGTACTAAATGTACTATATATAAGTCTAGCTTATTTATTTAGCTTATGTAGTTTCCATGTACATGAAAGTTTTGACTCTGAAGTAAGTTTGTGAAATTGCAATTTCAATTTACTTTAGAATCTACGAGTATTCTTTTTATTCCTGTAAATTTTGTTCCTCGTTATCAACTGTACAATATGTAATTTCCCTGTGTGCTTATTAATTCGTATAATATAGTTTCAAGATTTTCTTATACAGAAAAAATCCCTCAAATTTGAAGTTTAATAGCCGGCGGTGTTTCAGAAGACCTAAATTTCAGAAGATCTGAATTTCATAAGACCTAAATTTCATAAGACCTAAATTTTAGAAGACCTAATTTCATTAGACCTAAATCTCGAAAGACCTAAATTTCGAAAGACTTAAATTTCAAGACCTAAATTTCATTAGGCCTAAAGTTCACATCGTGAAAAGTGGAGGCTGATAACTTGGTGACAAGAAATTTAGGTTTTCTGAAAATTTGGCGTTCTGATGTGGCGTTTGACGAATTTTATTTTTAACGATGTGAAATATTGGGGTCCTATGAATTTATGAAAGTATCCAAAAAACGGCTACTACTCGTAAAATACCCGCTACAGTTAAATAAATCGCCCACACTGTGAAGTTGAACGCAGATTTGTTTTACTGCGAGATTGGTTGCCACCGATAGACAAGCCCTCGCTTCGGTTTCCGCTGCTATCCGTTGATTCAATAATTAAAAACGAGAATTTAGCTGCCGGCACAAACATTTGAGACACTGCATGGTTTGCCTCGACCAAATATGCACGGAGTATATTGTGAGCGATGCATATCAGCAGCCATGCAATTCAACTAAGAACTGTACAGTGTACATTGGAAAATGCTGCAATTGCAGAGAGACAGTTTTGGTATATACAATTGATAAGCATCAATTCAGTTGAACATAGTAACCATAGAAATCAGGATGGGCCGAAAGCCCACGCAGCTATACTGTAGGTTGCAGCATACTGTTTGAAAATTGGCAAAATTTAACAATTTACAAGCAATAATTGCGTACATGAAAGTTGAAGCTTAAATTATCATTGATGTCAGCGCGCGAATGCAAAGATGCAGCGAAAAATCTGTGAAATTATACACAAATATATTTTAGGGGGTGACCCTCTAGAAGTTACGGCTATCAACAAGTATAGTTTATCTTATCTTCAGGTCTTACACAGCAGGTATTTGTTTAATTGGGAGGTTGCAAGTTTAAATTTGCGTTTTCTTAAATGGATTTTTGTCTTTTTTTGCGTTCGTCTGTGAACTCATGAAAAGCCACCTTGCACCAAACACGACTGCTCTGGCTTCATGCAAGAAGGCGTCCTTTAATAAATGCGCCAAAAACTAAAGGTTCCCAATCTCACTAATGCATTTTAATGCGACATTGAGCCCTCAAAAATGAGCTGTCAAAAAAGAACGTCAGCGTTACGTTCTGATACAATTGCGCAATTTCCAATGGTTCTTGGGCCAAAAGTCGAACTAAAGACCGAACTAACATATCAGCAAGCCTATAATGAAGCATTTCCTGAGCAGCGACTCAAAAGCCGCTTGCTGCTTGGCCTCTTCGGCCGGGTCGTTCGCAGGCTTGATTGCCTCGGCTGCCGCTGACTGCGGACCACCGACACCCGGCGGCGGCGTTGGCGGCCGCGGCCCGTTGACGCCGACGCTGCCGGGGACGCGCGACAGCGCCTCGGCGACAGGAGAGCGGCGGTGAAGAAAGCCGGAGGCAGCAGGCTCTCCATCAGAGTCTGGACACCCCGAGCATCGCCAGCGACTGTCAATATTTGAGAGCGAGCGTTGATTGAGCTTGAATCATTTTTAATATTTTTGGAATGATTTTTTGTGTCTTAGAAAAGTATTAAGTATGGTTACTATCGATTTTTAAGAATTTTATTTCGGGGACTACTCAAAAATGGTTTGAGCACTATTTTTACCAGGTAGTCTCTGGGGTTTGAAATGCATTTAAGCTTAAAGGATCTTAAACGCTTTGATATAAAAGATTTCTTTACATCCATATACTAAAAATGGTCTATCGGTAGGTAGGTAGGTAGGTATCTATCTAGGTATGTGATCGATTTTAGCAAAATTTTAACTATTTTCAAAACGTTTTAAATGATTTAGTAGGTGTATCGAACATTTAAAGATTGTTGTATCGAATATTTAGAAAGTTTTTTATTAATTTTATAAACTCGCAAAATTAAATCACGAAAACTTAAATTTAGGTTAATTTTTCATTAAATTTACATACAAATTTACAGTTGTTGTCCATATTTGAGCCTCAATCTATAATTATAAACAGCAAGCAGACCTTAGTTTAAATTTAATATATATATATTATTTTAAAATTACACATCATAGCAAATAGTACTGGCGTTTTTTACACGGTAACTACAATAAATACTGATTGTATATACTGTAGTATTTATAGCAATGGTCCAGCTACATTTGAAGGACCACAAATCCATTCTTTTGAAGGCGTATGAGTTGCATTCGCCATTCTCGTTCGTTTCTTTTGAAGCAACCTTCGTACTTTACATTATTAAAAGTACGAGCTAATAACAAACGCTAAGCTATAATTGCACATAAATTACGCCTAAACTCCATCTACCGACTTTAGTTAGTTTAAATTTAAATTCATTATGAAAATAAGAGATACAGGAACAAATATTGAGTAGTCCCTGATGAGGTAACTATTTACAAGGTATTTATTTCAGTTACCGTGACACTCAAACTCGGAATACCAAAAATATATAGTTACGTAAGAGCCCTCCCTGGGCTGATGCGCAGGGCTTTAATTTGCCCAAACTTATCAACGTGAACATGAACGTATTTATTTCAGTTACCGTGTAAATAACGACTGCCAGTAGCTTTAGCTACCTTCCGGTTTTACCATAAATTAGTCCTATTAATTCACATTGTTGCTGACTGAGACATTTACCTATCTGCCAAGCTGTGATTAAATTAGTCACATGTTTATGACCGGCATAAATTGCTGTTAAATTTAGGATGCATCTGTAACTATCTAAAGCTGTGCAGTCATTTACAGTCTAAATGTACACTAAAAATAATATACATTTTCTGCTTACATGGAAACATTCGCGTCAGCAGCTCCCGATGCAGCTGGTCAATGTACGCAGCCGCCTGTTGCACTACTTTCACCTGTAAGGTGGTAGAGAGAGAGGGAGAGAGAAGTTTAGCGTGAAAGAAAATTATGTAGCCATCTTTACTAGACTACTATCAATAGACAGTTTAGAGATTATTAATTGCATTACTTGTATATAATTACAAAGGATAGTAACTTCTTAGCAGTCCACTGAGTCCCATTCGGGTGTCTAAAGTGGGTACTGAAGTAGTTGCTCGTGGCCCCATGAGGTAACTGGGTTATCTAGAGTGGGTAGTTGCTCGTGGCCCCATGAGGTAACTGGGTTATCTAGAGTGGGTAGTTGCTCGCGGCCCCATGAGGTATGGAGGTATCTGGGTATCTAGAGTGGGTAGTTGCTCGCGGCATTATGAGGTATGGAGGTATCTGGGTATCTAGAGTGGGTAGTTGCTCGCGGACCCATGAGGTATCTGGGTATCTAGAGTGGGTAGTTGCTCGTGGCCCCATGAGGTACCTTGGTATCTAGAGTTAGGTAGTTGCTCGCGGCCCTATGAGGTACCTTGGTATCTAGAGTGGGTAGTTGCTCGCGGCCCTATGAGGTACCTGGGTATCTAGAGTTGGGTAGTTGCTCGCGGCCCCATGAGGTATCTGGGTATCTAGAGTTGGTCGTGGGAATATACTGACGGCCCATTGAAGTATCTGGGCATCTAAATCTTATGGCGCTAGGTGAAGCATTAACACACAAAAGTAATTATTTTGGCCCAGGTAAGCTGGTAGGAAAACGGTTGTTGGCAACATAGATAATCTTGTAGAATCCAGCTAAATAGCTTGAATATAACGGTACACGTCTTCCACAGCCCAGTGGAACTCTCACCTGTCCTGTCTCCGATGCCAGCGGCCCGTCAGCCGAGACTTCGGCGGCACCAGGCAGCACCCGGAGCAGCCGACGGCACTCGCGCACCTCCTCCAGTTGGCGAGACCGAAGCTGCAGCTGCTGCGTCATGACTTGTTGAACTGGATGATGCTGGGCCTGAGTCTGAGTCTCTGCGAGTTTCCTTTGCTTTCTGAGTCTCAGTCACTGCTTGTATTTATAGCTATACTCAAGCGGGGCTCACGTTCAATTGGTTGCTGCGGGTTTCTGTGCGCCCGACAGCTGGGGGGGGGGGGCTTGAGTCCGAATTTTCGCTCGCTTCTAGGCTGGGGTGGAGAGGGGAGCCGTCACCTGCCGGGCCCCGGGGACCCCCACCTCCACGTTCCTCGGTTCCCATGGCCTCCACCCCTAAGCCAGACCATGATATCGGAGAGGGGAGGCGGTAACTGTGTGGGGGTGGGACACCTACCTATGGAATTGCCTCATTCTCATTGGGCAGGGAGCCCGCAAGCTAGAAGTCTGGAGAGAGGGGGGGGCATCGCAAACCCGAAAAAGCTTCGAAAGTGCTAGCAACGCGCCCAACGCTTTGGATTTCGGAGTTATGTTATTTCGGGTTTTTTATGGGAAGTGATGTCGGAGTTATGTTATTTCGGGTTTTTGATGGGAGCGATTTCGGAGTTGTGATATTTCGGGTTTTTGATGGGAGCGATTTCGGAGTTGTGATATTTCGGGTTTTTGATGGGAGCGATTTCGGAGTTGTGATATTTCGGGTTTTTGATGGGAGCGATTTCAGAGTTGTGATATTTCGGGTTTTTGATGGGAGCGATTTCGGAGTTGTGATATTTCGGGTTTTTGATGGGAGCGATTTCGGAGTTGTGATATTTCGGGTTTTTGATGGGAGCGATTTCGGAGTTGTGATATTTCGGGTTTTTGATGGGAGCGATTTCGGAGTTGTGATATTTCGGGTTTTTGATGGGAGCGATTTCGGAGTTTTGATATTTCGGGTTGCACCCGAACAGACACACACATTGCAGCTAAAAAACAGAATCGGAATTCCTAAACTCAAAAATAAAAATTTTTGACAGTTGGAAAATTTATGTATCTTAATTTTAAATACCGGATGCACATCTAGCTCCTATTAGCTATGAAATTACTTTCAGACCTTTCTAATCCGAAGTTTAAGTTTTCTTTGACTGTGACAGAAATTTGCTGAAGAAATTAGATAAAGGAAGGGAGTAAACAGTCCAGATATTCTCTCTGTCGGTGGGCGGTGGCATTAGGAGTAAGGAGAGTAGGGGAGTAGGACGACCTCGGGTCTATTTGAGACAAGGGGGTGGGTGTCGCCACGGGCCTCCCCACATGCTCACCTGGCTCACTGCGCACGTGGTACGGATACCGAGGCCTCTCCCACGCTTGTGCAATCTGAGTGTCTGGCAGCTGCTTGG
The DNA here is from genome assembly GCA_002269645.1 of Macrostomum lignano. NCBI lineage: Eukaryota > Metazoa > Platyhelminthes > Macrostomidae > Macrostomum > Macrostomum lignano. The sequence continues at coordinate 110,496 of NIVC01002320.1, forward strand.
CCTCAGAGCTGGGGGGGGGGGCGCCCCGAGGCCCCAGCAACACGCGGCCATAGCGGGTGAAGAAGCGCGCCATCTGCTGCCGCAAACGGCTGGGACTCTCAGCTTTCTGCCCAGCCCCTGCCATGCGCTGCGTTCTCAGTTGTTAACCGCCTGGCGTTTAACTTTCCCAGCACAGCTTGACGACTCCACAGTAACAGCCTGGCAACAAGCAGTTTATGGCGCCTTCTGGCGTGCAAAAGCAGATAATGGGCTCAAAAATGCTGGAGTTCTTATGCGCCGGCATGAGAAGCCTAGATGGAGAGAAATAAAAGTTCGTCTGGCACTTTCAATCAGGACACAAGGAATTGAATCGCCAATGCTGGACTCGCTGGGCCATTAGATTCTCCCAATGAGCTCTAAGAATTCTCTCCCTTCCCGCCCATGAGATTAGAAGATTCTCTCCCTTCCCGTACATGAGATTAGAATATTCTCTCTATTCCCACCCATTAGATTAGAAGATTCTCTGCCTTCCCTCTCATGAGATTATAGAATTCTCTTCCTTCCGCCCATGAGATTAGAAAAGACCCTCTCCCTTCCTTCTCATGAGATTAGAAGACTCTCTCCTTCTCGCCCATGAGATTAGAAGATTCTCTCCCTTCCCGCCCTTAAGCTTAGAAGATCCTCTGCCTTCCCGCCCATGAGATTAGAAGATTCTCTCCCTTCCCGCCCATGAGATTAGAAGATTCTCTCCCTTACCGCTCATGAGATTAGAGTCCTGTCATAGCAATTCGTTAATTAGTTTCGAATTGATTCATTTCAAGCATGGATAAGAGCCGCCACTAAGACACGAAGTAGAGAAAATTAAAAAAAGACTCCAACTAAGCCCCGTGCCCGGGGGCTGCATCGAAATTGAGCTATTTATTGGGGGGGACTCGCTTTTAGATAAAGCGTTGCGCAATCGGCCCCTATTAGACTGACTCCATCTGCCCCATCAAATAGGCACGAGTCTGCCGCCACTGCCCCCCTACTTGAGGATTGACTCGGTTGCCAACCATCTTGCCGTCATGGATACGTGAGTGGGGAGTTTGAATAGATGCATTGGAGGGCACCGAGTCACTGTGAATACTGTGACTGTGTGATGCATAGTGACTGAGGCTGGCACTGACTCACTGTGAATACTGTGAGTGTGTGATGCATAGTGACTGAGGCTGGCACTGACTCACTGTGAATACCATGACTGTGTGGTTTATAGTGACTGAGGCTGACACTGACTCACTGTGAATAGTGTGACTGTGTGATGTATAGTGACTGAGGCTGGCACTGACTCACTGTGAATACTGACTGTGTGGTTTATAGTGACTGAGGCTGACACTGAGTCACTGTGAATAGTGACTGTGTGGTTTATAGTGACTGAGGCTGACACTGAGTCACTGTGAATACTGACTGTGTGGTTTATAGTGACTGAGGCTGACACTGAGTCACTGTGAATACTGACTGTGTGGTTTATAGTGACTGAGGCTGACACTGAGTCACTGTGAATACTGACTGTGTGGTTTATAGTGACTGAGGCTGACACTGAGTCACTGTGAATACTGACTGTGTGGTTTATAGTGACTGAGGCTGACACTGAGTCACTGTGAATACTGACTGTGTGGTTTATAGTGACTGAGGCTGACACTGAGTCACTGTGAATACTGACTGTGTGGTTTATAGTGACTGAGGCTGACACTGAGTCACTGTGAATACTGACTGTGTGGTTTATAGTGACTGAGGCTGACACTGAGTCACTGTGAATACTGACTGTGTGGTTTATAGTGACTGAGGCTGACACTGAGTCACTGTGAATACTGACTGTGTGGTTTATAGTGACTGAGGCTGGCACTGACTCACTGTGAATACCTGTGTGATGTATAGTGACTGAGGCTGGCACTGACTCACTGTGAATACCTGTGTGATGTATAGTGACTGAGGCTGGCACTGACCCACTGTGAATACCGTGACTGTGTGATGTATAGTGACTGAGGCTGGCACTGAGTCACTGTGAATAGTGTGACTGATTGTGATACCATGAATACCAACTTGTCAGTGCCTTAATAAAGGTTTTGACAGGAGGGAATTGTAAAAATGCCTGAAGTATCTTACTACTGATTTAACTTTAGTAGTATTGAAGGGATGTTTTTAAGCTTTTCGACGATATTTCTTTGCACTGTATATTCCTTAATTAATAATTCATAACTGGCAAGGGGCTGTCATGCAGACAGTGTTATGACGTCGGTGTCCATATGGACCAAATCGAATTTGTCAGATTAGAACGAACCTATTTGTTGAATTGCTGTTTAAAAAAGCAGAGATGGAAAGCGGCTCTGTAATATTAATGAGAGTAGGATAGAGGGGGACTGGGGGGGGGGTACGAACTGTGAGGCCTCAATATGAGAGGCAGGTGAGGGATATGGGAGGAGTTCACCGCAGGCCCGTGAGGACAGGAGTTTTAACATGCACTCAGGCAGTCGCCCGGGCTTCCACCTCCCCTTTCACTTTCCGGGTTAACGGGGGGGGGGAAGTCAGGGGTGAGTCATTAGGACGGGCGAATGGAGAGGTTGGAGAGCAAGTCTCCCCTTTGCTCTCGCGTGTTCGCGTGGCTTAGATACATGTAGAATAAAGCAAACCGGATTATCTCTGCTGAGCTCCTTTGCCAATGGATTTTGCATCCACCCCTAATTCTATTCCTGTCTGCAAAATTAATCAAAGGAAACCAAAATAAGCCTCTCCTCTCCTTCTGGCTAATGCTTTTTGCTTGTCAGGAGTTCGGACGCTCTATTTAATCTGAGTAGCTCTTTGGCTTACTTTTGACTGACATAAAAGACAGACAGACAGACAGACAGACAGACAGACAGACAGACAGACAGACAGACAGACAGACAGACAGACAGACAGACAGACAGACAGACAGACAGACAGACAGACAGACAGACAGACAGACAGACAGACAGACAGACAGACAGACATACAGACAGACAGACACTAAGACAGACACTAAGACAGACACTAAGACAGACACTAAGACAGACAGACACTAAGACAGACAGACACTAAGACAGACAGACACTAAGACAGACAGACACTAAGACAGACAGACAGACAGACAGACAGACAGACAGACAGACAGACAGACAGACAGACAGACAGACAGACAGACACTAAGACAGACAGACACTAAGACAGACAGACAGACAGACAGACAGACAGACAGACAGACAGACAGACAGACAGACAGACATACAGACAGACAGACATACAGACAGACAGACACTAAGACAGACACTAAGACAGACAGACACTAAGACAGACAGACAGACAGACAGACAGACACTAAGACAGACAGACACTAAGACAGACAGACACTAAGACAGACAGACAGACAGACAGACAGACAGACAGACAGACAGACAGACAGACAGACAGACAGACAGACAGACACTAAGACAGACAGACACTAAGACAGACAGACAGACAGACAGACAGACAGACAGACAGACAGACAGACAGACAGACAGACAGACAGACAGACAGACAGACAGACATACAGACAGACAGACACTAAGACAGACACTAAGACAGACACTAAGACAGACAGACACACAGACAGACAGACAGACAGACAGACAGAGAGACAGACAGACAGACACTAAGACAGACAGACACTAAGACAGACAGACAGACAGACAGACAGACAGACAGACAGACAGACAGACAGACAGACAGACAGACTGCCATACAATAGGATAGTTTTTTCTTGACTAAACGACGCAGTAAAAACTGAATGTATTTGAAATGAAAACGAAGTGGACACAAAGCCCTCTTCAGCTGTGTATTTATGACATTAAATGACATTAAATGGATGTGAATTGTGTACCAAAAGTGCATCACTTGCTATCACATGATGATTTGCAATTGGCTTACTAGAGAGCCGCATCGCGCGGACACAAATAAACTATTTATTGATATTTAAAACACGGACCAGGTCGTGTAAACATGAAATAATAATAATGTAGTAAACTAAAAATCCTGTGATGAAAGATTAGACTAGCTGGTAGTACAGTTCTGTGCTACGGCTGGGATAAACGGATGGCAGATATAGAATAGAAAAAGTGATAATTGCACCTGCGGGCGCCCTTGACTTCTCATACTGTAGGTGTTAAGTCGAAAATTTCGTGAGCCAGCGGCCTCGCCAAGTGGCTGGAGGGCCCTGGGCAGACTGCTGCTCAAAGAGGTCGAAATACGGTTGGACAGAAACTGGAGACGAAAGTTGGACCATGATGACGACTGGCCGGCTGTCAAGGGCGGTGACGGTGCACAAGGACTTCTAACAATTCTTCTAAACCTAAAATCTAAACTAAAATGCCTCCTAGCCAAGGCTCTTGGGGCTTGCTTCTAGGAGGACTGCAAAATTAACTGCAGAGCAGATTGTCGGGCAAACAGCAAAACAAAATAATGGCTAAAACGAAACTAGAAAACTAAAAAAATAGCTAGAAAAAGCTGAACCAAACAAGAGAAGGATGCTGATTTAACTTCATCAGCAGCATAGCAACTTGAATTTTACCTGGATGAATTGATTTAAATTGATGTTGAATCCAGACTGTCTGTTCTGTGGTTTACAGACTGTCTGATCTGTGGTTTACAGACTGTCTGTTCTGTGGTTTACAGACTGTCTGCTCTGTGGTTTACAGGCTTTCTGATCTGTGGTTTACAGACTGTCTGATCTGTGGTTTACAGACTGTCTGTTCTGTGATTTACAGACTGTCTGATCTGTGGTTTACAGACTGTCTAATCTGTGATTTACAGACTGTCTGTTCTGTGGTTTACAGACTGTCTGTTCTGTGGTTTACAGACTGTCTGATCTGTGATTTACAGACTGTCTGATCTGTGGTTTACAGACTGTCTGTTCTGTGGTTTACAGACTGTCTGATCTGTGATTTACAGACTGTCTGCTCTGTGGTTTACAGACTGTCTGATCTGTGATTTACAGACTGTCTGATCTGTGGTTTACAGACTGTCTGATCTGTGATTTACAGACTGTCTGATCTGTGGTTTACAGACTGTCTGATCTGTGGTTTCCAGACTGTCTGATCTGTGGTTTACAGACTGTCTGATCTGTGGTTTACAGACTGTCTGTTCTGTGGTTTACAGACTGTCTGATCTGTGATTTACAGACTGTCTGCTCTGTGGTTTACAGACTGTCTGATCTGTGATTTACAGACTGTCTGATCTGTGGTTTACAGACTGTCTGATCTGTGATTTACAGACTGTCTGATCTGTGGTTTACAGACTGTCTGATCTGTGGTTTACAGACTGTCTGCTCTGTGGTTTACAGACTGTCTGATCTGTGGTTTACAGACTGTCTGATCTGTGATTTACAGACTGTCTGATCTGTGGTTTACAGACTGTCTGATCTGTGGTTTACAGACTGTCTGATCTGTGGTTTACAGACTGTCTGCTCTGTGGTTTACAGACTGTCTGATCTGTGGTTTACAGACTGTCTGATCTGTGGTTTACAGACTGTCTGATCTGTGGTTTCCAGACTGTCTGATCTGTGGTTTCCAGACTGTCTGTTCTGTGGTTTACAGACTGTCTGATCTGTGATTTACAGACTGTCTGATCTGTGATTTACAGACTGTCTGCTCTGTGGTTTACAGACTGTCTGATCTGTGGTTTACAGACTGTCTGCTCTGTGGTTTACAGACTGTCTGATCTGTGGTTTACAGACTGTCTGCTCTGTGGTTTACAGACTGTCTGATCTGTGGTTTACAGACTGTCTGCTCTGTGGTTTACAGACTGTCTGATCTGTGGTTTCCAGACTGTCTACTCTGTGGTTTCCAGACTGTCTGTTCTGGTCAAGAAGACTCAGACACCAACATTACCCTAGCCTGGTGGGCATGGGAGAATTCTTATCCTGGTAAAACTCGTGTCAATTTGCTGCTTCGATGCAGTTTACAATAAGACAGACTTTGCTAAACAGTATCTAAATAAAATATAATAGAATATATTGCATAGCAACTATTTACAGCAAATAAGCTCGACAGTAAAGCATTAACACAGACTTTTCAACTATAGGGAAACAAGAAACGTTAACAAAACACAATTGCATTGTCAAAATAGCAATTGAAAAGACCAATAGATTAAAAAAGTGACATTCAGTTACCGCGACTCCAGCAAGATGGCAAACGGTTGCTAAGGACTCTGGGATGCTCAAAACTACAGCTAGATGACCAGGAAGAGTTCGGGGGACAGTTGCTCGCTTTGTTCAGAGGACAAGCGGTGAGGTAGCCATCTGGAATTGATTAGCTGGGGATGTTAATATTCAATCGATAATAAACTTGTTGGTTACAGGCCTCAGCTGCTCAAATAGTCTAATGATCCCCTCAGGTATTCTAATGATTCCCTCGGGTATTCTAATGATTCCCTCAGGTATTCTAATGATTCCCTCGGGTATTCTAATGATTCCCTCAGGTATTCTAATGATTCCCTCGGGTATTCTAATGATCCCCTCAGGTATTCTAATGATCCCCTCAGGTATTCTAATGATTCCCTCGGGTATTATAATGATCCCCTCAGGTATTCTAATGATCCCCTCAGGTATTCTAATGATTCCCTCGGGTATTCTAATGATCCCCTCAGGTATTCTAATGATCCCCTCAGGTATTCTAATGATTCCCTCGGGTATTCTAATGATCCCCTCAGGTATTCTAATGATCCCCTCAGGTATTCTAATGATTCCCTCGGGTATTCTAATGATCCCCTCAGAATGATCCCCTCAGGTATTCTAATGATTCCCTCGGGTATTCTAATTTCGCATTGCCTGCATTGTGAATCAGTATAAAACCTTCTGTTTATGTGTTTATGGCCGCTATTGTAAATACATTTATTGATTTGACTGTGTCGCGCATAGCCCATAGCTTTACCGCAGAATTCAATACCAATTCGCTATCATTTAATCTTTAAATACTTGATCAAGCCAGTAATTTGAATTATTCGCCCATATTTTATCGCACTGAAATAAACTCTCTGAAGTGGTCATAAAAAGCCCACTGTATTGCGCAAATGCGCTTTCAGCCGCAGCTAGGCGAGTCGCAGGGGGTGGCGACAGGATCGCAGAATTTGTGGTAAAAATTTTGCGACTTAAATTTTTTTACGACTGTGGCTTGGCTGCCCTCTCTAGTGAGGCTTTTACTGCCAGTTAGTTGATAATATGGCCCGGTAAAAGCTCAATTTTTTGCCATTTATAACTGACTTATAAGACTGCAATCAACACTGCTTATCCCTTCGGACACTGCTTATCCTACTGACTTTCGGACACTGCTTATCCTACTGACTCTCGGACACTGCTTATCCTACAGGTTCTTCGGACACTGCTTATCCTACAGGCTCTTCGGACACTGCTTATCCTACAGGCTCTTCGGACACTGCTTATCCTACTGACTCTCGGACACTGCTTATCCTACAGGCTCTTCGGACACTGCTTATCCTACTGACTCTTCGGACACTGCTTATCCTACAGGCTCTTCGGACACTGCTTATCCTACTGACTCTTCGGACACTGCTTATCCTACTGACTCTTCGGACACTGCTTATCCTACAGGCTCTTCGGACACTGCTTATCCTACAGGCTCTTCGGACACTGCTTATCCTACAGGCTTTTCGGACACTGCTTATTTCAATGACTCTTCGGACACTGCTTATTTCAATGACTCTTCGGACACCATAGCTTCGGACACTACGATTCCCCGTACCCTTGATGAACCCTGGTCATTCGTCATGACACGCAGCAAGTGACCCACCTGCTCTGTCGCGGGCCCAGCTCAGTGGTAGGACATCCGCTCTCCCGGGCCGCACCGCACGATCGGCAGGCGGCCGCACGGGTCCGAAGCCTGTCGGAGGCAGTTCTGCGGCGGCTGAGGCGGAGGCGGCGGAGGCGGCGGCTGCTGTTTGAGCTGCAACATCTGGTAGTCGAGCTGGTCCCGCACGGAGGCCAGGGCCCGCAGCAGCAGCTCTCGCCGGTAGAGCTCCAGCTCCCGAGCAAAGAGGCCGCCGCCGACGCCGCCGCCGCTTCTGTACGTCGCCTCGCCGGCGTCGCGGAAGCGCCGGTCCAGGCTGTCCCGCTGGGCGGCGAGTCGCTGCACAGCCTCCGCTAGCGACTCCTCCGTCGACTTTGGCGACGGCGACGGCAGCTCGAACTCCATCTCGGAGTCGGAGTCGGTGTCAGCTGGCGAGTCGAACTCGGTACCTTCAGAATCGGAGCGGAGCACCGGGGTCTGGCAGGCGGCGGCCTCGGTGAGGTTGAGGCTGCTGCCGCTGCTGCAGCTACTGGTGTCGGGCGGTGGTGCCATCATCAGCAGCATCTGACGCCGATCCATGTCCCACCACAGGCTGCTGGAGTCGGCACCGCTGCTCATGCTCACCGGTGTCACCTCGGCGACGGCCATCAGCTGCTGCTCCTCGGGCACAAAGCCTACGCTGGCGACGCCCTCAGCCATGATGGACAGCGGCTGGGCGTCGGGGCCGAACGCGGAGTTGTGAATCGCCATGACTTCGGCATCGGCGGCCAGATCTTCATCGTTGCTGGAGCCGCAGTCCCAGCGCTGCTCGGGTGACTGTTGGTGCGAGCGCTGACGGTGACGACGCTTCTTGAGCACCTTTCGTTTCGATTGAAACTGCTGCTGCTGCTCAAGAACCGGCGTCGAACTGCCATCGCTGTCAGTGCCGACCAGACTGACCTGAGCCTGCACCGTCTTCAGGCCGCAGTCGCTCGTCCCGAAGTCCTCGAAATCCTCAGTTTGGGCCGCGGTTGCAGTGGTCTCGGCGGGCTGCATCGACGGAGGCACTCGGCTGCCAACTTCCTCAATGCCGGAGATGCCGGAGTCCAGACTCTTCTGCATCACTCCGCTGTCCTCAATTCGCGGCCGTTTGCGCTCCCTCAGCCAGGGATTGGTGCGGATCTGCGACCGCTTCTTCATCGTGAGCGGCTGCACCACAGCGCGGCAGTGCGGGCAGTAGGCTAGCGGCGACTCCTCCTCTGCGCTGAGCAGGTCGCCAGACGAAGCGGACGGGAGCCCCTCATCCGAGCTCGTGTTGGCTTTCTCGGCGATTCCGGAGCCGCTGGCGGCGTTCCCGGCCTGTCCTGTCGCAGCCGCCTTGCCGCTGCGCCCGACGCTGGCAGCTCGGCGCAGGAACCGCGGCAGCGAGTGGCTCTCCTTCTTCCTCGGTGGTGGCAGCGGAGGCGGCTGCTGCTCCTCCGGCGGCGGCTGCTGGGCCGCTGGCTGCCGAACGGCAAACACAGCTCGACGCTCGAAGCCCTCGAAGACGAACTCCTCGTCGCCGGTGTCCGCCCCGGCGATGCAGGAGGCTTCGAAGTGTCTCCGCTTCTTCCGACGGCTGAGGCTTCTGCCAGGCTCTGCTGGCAGCTGCTGCTGCTGCGGCTGCTGCGCCGGCTCCGCCTTCTTCCAGAACTTCCAGCGCATTTGAGTCAGCTTGCGGGGCCCTCACACTGCGAGAATAGGAGGGCACAAGGATGTACGAGTATAAGCCACAAGAAAGTTGGAGTCAAAAGCTAATCTTCGCTTCGGCTTGCAGATTTCTGCTCTGGAGATTGGATGACAAAATGTTCAGATATCCCCATCGGCTCCCTGTTCCCCACTCGACCTGCCTGCGTGTCTAGACAGGGTGGAAGGACAGGCAGGCAAGGCTGACAACGGGGGAGCGGCTTCTGCTGTCGCTGCGGGATAGAGGGAGCAGATAGAGGGAGGAGATAGAATGGGCCGGCAGGGAGGCGGCCATGCGACACACTCGTAGGGCTGCTGTATGGGCGATGCCGCGGATGCCGCCAGGGATTGACAGCTGCGCGTTAGAAGCCTGCCAAATGCCGTAGCAATGTAGAGCAAAGGAAGAGAGGACTGCATGCGCCTCACTGGCCCCAATCATTGTGGCAGCGCAGAGCCTGAGTAGACAGAACTATGGCAGATTCCCAATGCTAAGCACTTTAGCCCAATATAGAGAGTGGAGAGCAGGTTGGTGAGGTGGAATTTCCATTGACCTGGAACTGATGTCGAAGCTCTTCTCTCTCTCTCTTTTCTAATTTTGGACTGCCTCAGCCCGTGCGGACCCGGATGCAGAGAGAGTCTCGACCACTTCGCACAGCGTTTAACTCCTTATAACTTTTTGTACCCTCGTAGCTTATGAAGTAAAGCATTGAAGGATGAAGGTGAAAGCTTAGGAGAAGGAGGCTGGAATCTTGTAGTTTCGTTGTTCAATGATTGCTAGTCTGCTTTCCCCGTCAGTTAACTGGAGTTAGAAAAGGCAATTCGCAAATTTCAGAATTCCACAAATTCGCCGGCAAGCTGAACTGGCTGTCCATCTTCCATGCGGGGCGATGAGGCCGCCATTTTCGGAATCCCCTGCTGGCGGAAGAAATTTGCGAACTTTTAAGAAATGGCCAAGCAAATGGCGAGAGAAAGGCCGAGAGACGGGGCTTGGCAAGAACTCTTCGCTGACGATAAACAGGTGCGGCCAGGTGTGCGAAATCCGCCTCATTACCGACCGGCTTGCGTGTGGCCGCGCAGCTTCCCATGCAGAACTTTTTCCCACTTCTGCCCATCCCCGCTATCTTCACCGCTCCTGACATGGGCGAGGAAAAGAGCGACAGAAAAGTATGAAAATAAAGTTTGGGAGGAGGGAGATTTGCGATTAAGATTCGAGCGGAAAAAATCCCTCATTTTGCGGTGAAGAAGAACCTTGGTCTGCCCGTTCTGCCTGTCCTCTTGTGGCAACAGTTGGCTTCAAAGCTCTTCCAGAAGAACTTGCACTCTTTTGTCGCAGAGTGCAGTTGGAAAATTCTTGGCTCGCGAGAGTGGAAGGCGAAATGAAAAGCAAACAGAACCCAAAAATGCGCTGAGCGAGGCAAAACAAATTCCTGGCGGCAATTTTCTGGCGACATTGTTGCTTTTAATTGAAAAGAAGATTTGTTAACTGTGTCCCAGAGGCGGCGCAAAAGCGCTGCGCATTCACTGGCCGGTTGAACGATTGGACCAGGGGGTCGGCGAACTCCGGCCAAGGCCACAAAGCCTCTCTATCCGGCCCTCGGGTCCTTTGAACTTCACAATAGCAATCCGGCCCGCTCAGGGTTTGTGTCTCTTCTCAGCTCCTCTCCTCTACTCTCCTCTCCTCTCCTCTCCTCTCTCCTCTCCTCTCTCCTCTCCTCTCCTCTACTCTCCTCTCCTCTCCTCTCCTCTCCTCTCCTCTCCTCTCCTCTCCTCTCCTCTCCTCTCCTCTCCTCTCCTCTCCTCTCCTCTCCTCTCCTCCCTCTCCTCTCCTCTCCTTTCCTCTCCCCTCTCCTCTCCCCTCTCCTCTCCTCTCCTCTCCTCTCCTCTCCTCTCCTCTCCTCCTCCTCTCCTCTCCTCTCCTCTCCTCTCCTCTCCTCTCCTCTCCTCTCCTCTCCTCTCCTCTCCTCTCCTCTCCTCTCTTCTCTGCTCTGCTCTGCTCTCTTCTCTCTCCTCTATTCCCTTTGACCCTCTCCTCTCTCCCCTCTGGCCCGCAGTAATGCCACTAGATTTTATCTGGCTCCAAATGTAAAAAATTTTGCCGAGCCCTGGATCATTCGAGCGTTCATTAGGCATCCAAGACTTCACAAGACTACAGTAGAGGCTTATAACTATTTGGCAGTGTGAAATTTCGGAGATCACAGGGAAATCATGTCTCTGTACTTAAGCATCGGATGCCAGCTAGAATGCTTCACTGCCGGTTGCTTTGCTTCTCCTAGAAGAACAAGTAGAAACTGAACTGGGCAAATGATAGAACTCCATTCGTCCCTGTAACTAGGCTAGATCAGAATCTTCTCCCTAACTGCTTGTCAAAAAGCAGATCCGGAGGTAAGAGCCGTGCACTTTTCTACCCTAGAACATCTAGCTGCCAGCATATTGCAGGCTTTCAAGGCACTTATTATTTCTACGAAGCTGCATGCAGGCTAGCTAGGGGAGGGCTTTTCAGCCAAGGATTCTGCGTGATTTACCGGACGCTAGGGACAACAGCTTCATCATATGCATTTCAGTCGGGTGGCTGCTGAAAGTCAGGGAAGGAAGAAGAGGAGAAGGGATAATAATAATTAGTTCTCAAGGTAAGCTGGGCAGCCTTGCCATGAGGGTTTTCTCCCGCACGTCACCAACAACTTATTGGAATGCGGGTCGCGAACTGATTTGCATGCAGCTGTTTCCATCACCGCTCTCCGCAAGAGTCCTGTAGCTGGGGCTAAAATCAATGAATCCATATGCCATAGCAGGGTTTGAGTAACAGCTCAAGCGCTGAGTGCGATCCCGTGTTTCTCTTGCTTGCCCACGCCGCTGCAGCCAGGAGTCTGGGAGTTAATGAGCCGGGCTGCTTTCACCCGTGAGCCTGCTTCACGCCTGACCGCTCACAACAGAGAGAGAGAGAGAGCAATGGAGATTGAGGCTTGTCTCTTACTAATAGTCGGTTCTTTATATTTGTGAGGCCTCTTTAAGATTGTGTGGAGATCCCCCGCATTGAATTCCGTGTGTAATAAAATTGAGGGCCACGCTGGTCGAACGAGAGTCGCACGAGATTCGCTACAGATATTAACCACAGATCCCCATCCCCTGCTGAAAATGCAATTCCCAATTCTGTGACTGGAACGGAAGCCGCAATCAATCATGAAGCCTCGGCCGAAGCGAGTCGAGCACAATGGTTACAAGTGAGGAGCTCCATCTCTCACTTTCTCTCTCTTCAGGGCTCTGAGCAGAATCACTCAACCAGCGCGTGACGCCGCTCGCATATTCGGCTTGGTCAAGCGAAAGAGAGAGGGGAGAAGGGAGAGAGGCTTAGAGGAGCAAAACTCAGACGGACTCACCTGGATGTTGAGAGCTGCCCGTTCTGCTGTTCTTCCCTGACTCGTGGGTCTCAAGCGCCAAGCGTCCCGATCTGCAGAGCTGGACAGGTGCGAGGATGCCTGCGGTGTCACAGGTTGCTCCCAGGCTTGACCAGTGGATAGGAAATAACGGTTAAAGACTGCAGTGATGGATACAATTTGAAAAGTTAAGCCTTGGTTTAGCTGATCGGGGAGGCGGGCGAGGGCGTGGTGTTCCCTGTTGGCCGACTGAAATACCTCAGATGAGTCGTTCCGGGTGGGAAGCCTGACTGCTATGCACTCGCTTCCCCTTTCTCTCCGCCAATCTCCCCCTGTCTTTGGCCATCTAGATCTAAGCAAAGAAAGGCTTTGCGGGAAGGAGGAGGGATAGCGATCAGCCAATCAGAGCCCAGCTGGCTACGCGGGAACAGAACGCACGGAAACTCGAGTGCTTTGTACACTTCCCCAAGGCCGGCCATGCAAAGGTATATCAAGGAAGTGAGAAGAAAGAGAATTATAGAAGGGTTAGAACAATTTTCTATCGCTCACCCACCCCGGGAAGCTCAGAGCTACTTTTGTCAGGCGCGTGAGTCACTCTCCTGACTGGCAGAGAAACAAGTGCATGTGTACTGCATGCGGCTCATGCAGGAAGGGAACTGGGGCCGGTGGTTGTCTCGGCCAGACTGGGTGAGGGGGCGTGAAGGAAGAGAATTGACAGCGGGGCAGAGGAAATTGCACTCTCTAAATTTAATTTGCTAAAGCCATAAAGTGCTGAGGTGAAGTTCTGTCACTCTTTCTAATCCTGTTCACCTGTCCGTTGCTGGCACAGCAGGGGTGGCATTAGTCATGCGGCCACCATGAGTGAGTAAGTCAAAGTAGGGACGCTACACTCTATTCTCTTAGAAACGAGCGGGAGACCGGTAAGAAACGGATTTTTATCGACAGATTTTGTCTATGGTGGAATCCCATTAAGCGCTATGCGTTCTACAGAGCATACCGAATGCACAGGCGATATGACAGACATTCGTTCTTTACCGACATCCAGTTCGTTTCTAGGAAAATCGATACGCGTCCTTCTAACTTCGGCTGTGCATAGAGTTCAGAAAAATGGAGTTCAGAAGACCTAAATTCATGTTTTTTAGTTTTACATAACTCAGTAACTCATAGTTGCTGCAATAAGGGACTTTCGATCATCATGTGCATACTGCCACTCACTCGCATACGTGCTACACCTTGGGGGACGGGCCCTCATTCCGCCCCAATTCTGAGGTTATCCTCATAGTTTTAAAAATCTTTTAGCTTGCAGCATACTCATATAACTGCATAAATTTGCTAGCTGTGCGGGAAAGCTGGACCAGTTCCAATATTATTGATCATTGGTACAGGCATGCAAGGATTTTGCCAATGCAAATTTAACACATTGGGAATTGCATAATCAAACTGCCTTCTCAAGTAAACAGGATTAGGCAGGCCAGATGCCCCGAGTGGGTGACTCATCGCACTGCACAAACCTGCTATTGGATGGGCGGGTCGGTGAAGCTGCCTGCACTGCATCATTCCCGCGCGGCTGCGGAGTCCCAGAGTTGCACTGATGGAGAGCCTCGGAGACAGCAAAGTGGAGCTCAAGTTTCCCAGAATTTCTCTACCGCCTGCCGCTATAACAGGGATTGCGTAATAGGAATGCAAATGATGAAGCTGTCAGCCTCTCTATTTATTTGAATGGCTCTTCTGCTGGCGCATGGGATAGATCCTCTTGCCTTAAAAGCTCCCCCATCAACTGTCATATAGGCGAGCAATAGCTGGTCAATCAAATAGCTAAATGCATTGCAGTCAGGAGAGGTTGCCTCTGTCGCCGAAGCATTGAGTATAGAGTATAGAGAGCCCTCCTGCTAGTATGCTAAGGATTGTACAAGCGGAGTGAACGGTAACTAAACTTTCAAGGGCAACATACAGCGCTATGCTCATACGAACTGAGACCAAGAACCCCCCCCCCAACCCGAGCCTCGTGCAAGCTGTAAATATAGTTTACTCCAATTCAATCAAGCCAACTAGAGCACAATGAGCCGAGATTAAACAGCTTTCCACATATAGAATCGATAGCCGTATGGGTGATAATTGTGCATCAGTATCGTCATCAGTAAGCAATTCTAACACATGCATGCTGTATTCGGGAGCATAAAATTAGAGTCTGAAAAACAACCTGATTGACAAGTAGCTAGGCACAGCTGCAGAAAACCGCGCTAGATCGGGTTGCCAAGGCTTGCTGATCAGTGCACCCCTCAAACTAGCTGGTCAAAATGCGCACAGCTGGCTGCAGTTCGGTTGATGATTATTTATTGTTGACTAAGTGAGACGAACACAGATTGTGTCCTGAAAGTCCTCCAATCCAGCCCAGTGCTGCTGCTCTCCCCGTGGGTCTACGACGTTTGCCTGCGGGACGTTTGCCAGCCGACATTTGCCAGCCGACGTTTACCAGCCGACGTTTGCCTGCGGGACGTTTGCCAGCCGACATTTTCCAGCCGACGTTTACCAGCCGATGTTTGCCTGCCGGACGTTTGCCAGCCGACTTTTTATTTTTATTAGTATTAGAGGCAGGGGGGTTGTGTGCACCCTGGCGCACTTTAAGCGACATAGGCACACAACCGGCGAAAGGCATTGCTGCCCATTCCGCCGACTCCCCTGAGCAGGCATACAAGCGCGCGGATACGTACGCAGGCACACACTCACACAGGAGTGTACAGCGGCCCTAACTTTATATTATCGTTAGACATGTACACTTCACTGCGCCTTGGGGGGTTGGCTCTCAAGGCCGCTAATTGCACGAGCAGAGCCAAGCCGGGATTCCAATTCAGCCCAAAATTAATGTGACTGCACTTGGAATCGAGCCTGGGTTGCTGGCACACCAGAGCCTGCGCTACCGCTGGGCTACGGCCCCCCGCCAGCCGACGTTTGCCTGCGAGACGTTTGCCAGCCGACGTTTGCGAGCCGACGTTTGCCAGCCGACGTTTGCCAGCCGACGTTTGCCAGCCGACGTTTACAAGCCGAAGTTTGCCAGCCGACGTTTGCCTGCTGGAAGTTTGCCAGCAAAAATTTGCTAGCCGATATAAAGCCAGTCAGTGAAAAATTTGATACTGAAATATTCGCAGTTTAGCGGTTTGACAAAAACCGTTTTTACTCAAACTTTTTGACAGTTATTTGCATGTAATACAAGTTCGAAAGCAAAATCTATATAACTATGCAATTCATTAGTCTAACATCTAATATCTAGTTTAACAACGATTTTCTTTGAATGTGAAAATATAGTTTACTTAATTTTTGACAATTGTGTATCGTTTTTTCCAGTTTGAGATGTTTGATTTTTTATGTGCGAAAGAAGACGCGCAGATTACAACGGGAATCTCCAGCGATTAAGTTATGAGGCAAACAAAAAGAGCTGCTGAGCGGTAATTCTGGCTCATATATTTCTCAGTTCATTGGGAGATCCGAAAGTAAGCAAATTGATTCCAATGCTGTTGTATTACTACACAAGTAAGACAGGAAACCGCGATCTCAACGTACATGTGTAGACGAGTCGAATGCGGTACGTTTGTATAGCCAGACAAGCCGCCAGTAACAAGAACTAGTAGGATAGCAAGCGCTAGACACTTCGTATACAAAGCTTAGTCACGCCAAGGACTACTAAAGTAGAAGGACGCGCAGCACTCGAAATCTATGGAAAATGTTTTGAAGGCCATAGGGAGATAGGAAGTTTTCATCTTTTCAGCACAACAATTGTTATTGCTTTCATACGAGGCAAACCCATTGTTCATCTTTTGATATGTTGTGCCAAAATCGTTGTTAAACTAGATATTAGACGTTAGACTAATGAATTGCATAGTTATATAGATTTTGCTTTCGAACTTGTATACATGCAAATAACCGTCAAAAATTTTGAGTAAAAACGGTTTTTGTCAAACCGCTAAACTGCGAATATTTCAGTATCAAATTTTTCACTGACTGGCTTTATATTGGCTAGCAAATTTTAGCTGGCAAACTTCCAGCAGGCAAACGTCGGCTGACAAACTTCGGCTGGCAAACGTCCCGCAGGCAAACGTCCGGCAGGCAAACGTCGGCTGGCAAACTTCGGCTGGCAAACGTCCCGCAGGCAAACGTCCGGCAGGCAAACGTCGGCTGGCAAACTTCGGCTGGCAAACGTCCCGCAGGCAAACGTCCGGCAGGCAAACTTCGGCTGGCAAACGTCGGCTGGCAAATGTCGGCTGGCAAACGTCCCGC
This sequence comes from Macrostomum lignano, assembly GCA_002269645.1. Taxonomy (NCBI): domain Eukaryota; kingdom Metazoa; phylum Platyhelminthes; family Macrostomidae; genus Macrostomum; species Macrostomum lignano. The sequence continues at coordinate 127,654 of NIVC01002320.1, forward strand.
AGGCAAACGTCCGGCAGGCAAACTTCAGCTGGCAAACGTCCCGCAGGCAAACGTCGGCTGGCAAACGTCGGCTGGCAAACGTCGGCTGGCAAACGTCGGCTGGCAAACGTCGGCTGGCAAACGTCGGCTGGCAAACGTCGGCTGGCAAACGTCGGCTGGCAAACGTCGGCTGGCAAACGTCCCGCAGGCAAACGTCGGCTGGCAAACGTCCCGCAGGCAAACGTCGCTATCCCTCTCCCAGTCTATCCATAGTTCCCTAGGGCTTCCTACAAAAGCATTTAGATTTCCTAAAAAATCAATGCGTTGGTTTTTGATAAACTGCTGGTATTCCTCGCCTTTACTAAACTCACTCTGTGGCTCTACTCAGCAGAATACCCCGGGGAAATTTGCACAGCAAATCAGCTCAGCTGTGCTCAAACTGCATCAAGTTAGCTTTCTGCTGAATCGCACTCAACCTATTGATGAGCAGGCGATTCTGTAGAGACAAAATTTGAAACAGTAAGGAATAAATAAAATGGCAGAAAATTGTTATTTGTAATAACTTGATTTTATAATTGTTACATCGAAAAGAAATAACAAGACAGCAACAGAACGACAACAATAAGCCGAGAGCCAAAGTTATGAGTGCCATTGTCCAATGCGTTCGGATCAGCTGCTGACACCGCCTGCGGACGAGGCGGCGGAACCGGATGTAGAGGCGGAACCGGATGTAGAGGCGGAACTGGATGTAGAGGCGGAACCGGACGAGGCTGCGGAACCAGATGAAGCGACGGAACCGGATGAAGCAGCGGAACCGGAGTTAGAGGCGGAACCGGATGTAGAGGCGGAACCAGATGAAGCGGCAGAACCGGATGTAGAGACGGAGGCAGACGACGCGGCAGACGCGGTGCTGAGAAAGCCGAGCCGTTTAAGTGAGATTTCAACGTAAGCCGCGCGGTCAGCCCGGCTCCAGTCCACCATTCGGTCGGGCTGCGTGGCCAGCAGGACCGACCAGCCTCTCCTGGCGTCGGCCACAGCCGGGCACCGGTTATCAAGGTTGAAGTACAGAACACCGGAAGCGTTGCTGGACTCGCACGGAAGGGCGTCGCCGATGGCGTAGGCAAACGGAGATTCGGCGGCGAACACGCGAGCGTCCGCGAGAAGCTGACGGCTCCAGCTGGACTGGACAACGCTGTCGCGATCAAAGCTGCCGTTGTAGACCAGCTGCCAGGCCTGGCCGGAGGCGGTGGTCAGCCGCACCCTGACTAGCGGGAAAGCCAGCGGCCGGGAGCGGAGCAGCTGCGACTTGTAGAACAGGCCGGGCCGGAGGGCGCCTACGGGGGCGGCGCTGGCCGGGTAGGTCAGCATGCTGTTGCTAAGCAACTCGGCCAGCGTCACCGGCATGTCAGCGGAGGCGATGAGACCGGGCAGCCAGCCGTCGGAGTCGGTGGGCAGGGACTTGGCCAGCAGTTGCAGCGAGTCCAGGTCCTCCATCTCGGCTAGGGCGGAGGGCCGGCCGGAGCGGGCGAACCGGAAGCGCGGATACGGGCCCGGCAGGTCCTCGCAGCCGTCCCGGTCGGTGAGCACCGCCAGGAGGCCTTTGCGGCTGGCGCATCGGGAACCAGTGGCCGCGGTAGCAGTGGAAGTCGAGGCCGAGGCTGCAGTCGATGACGAGGCGGCCGAGCGAGTCAGGATGGAGAACAGGAGGCTGGGGAAACGGTCACTGCGAAGGCTCCAGCTGAGTTCCAGCGTCTCCTTCACGGACTCGAGTCGCCAGGGGAAGCTGGCCACCAAGTTGGCGGAGCTGAAGAAGCTGGCAAAGTCGGCGGCGGCGGTCTGGAAGGTGAGGTAGGCGCGGGTTTCGCCTTCCGAGTTGCGGAAGAGCAGCTTCACCTGGCTGTAGGTGCCGACTGTGAAGTTCCTCAGCGCGACAAACTGCCGCATCTCGGCAGACTCGGCCAAAGACATCCAGGAGTACGCGGTGCCGCGCAGCAGCGAGTCAAAGACCTCCTGAACGCGGACGCCGGAGCCAGCGCTGATCGTCAGCAGTGGCGAGAAATTTTCCAAGTTGGCGAGCTCCTGGCAGCTGGCGAGGGCTTTCTGGGTGCTGACGAAGCTGCGATGAGGTGCGCCAGGGGGTTGAGAGGAGTTGAACGCAATGATCTTAACTAGACTGCCTATGCGGGACCTGACACCTCACAGCTTTTAAGCAGCTTAAACAGCCAGTTCAGGCCTACGAGTACACAGCCAATCCAGGCCAACACACAGCCAATCCAGGCCAACACACAGCCAATCCAGGCCAACACACAGCCAATCCAGGCCAACACACAGCCAATCAAGGCCAACACACAGCCAATCCAGGCCAACACACAGCCAATCCAGGCCAACACACAGCCAATCCAGGCCAACACACAGCCAATCCAGGCCAACACACAGCCAATCCAGGCCAACACACAGCCAATCCAGGCCAACACACAGCCAATCCAGGCCAACACACAGCCAATCCAGGCCAACACACAGCCAATCCAGGCCAACACACAGCCAATCCAGGCCAACACACAGCCAATCCAGGCCAACACACAGCCAATCCAGGCCAACACACAGCCAATCCAGGCCAACACACAGCCAATCCAGGCCAACACACAGCCAATCCAGGCCAACACACAGCCAATCCAGGCCAACACACAGCCAATCCAGGCCAACACACAGCCAATCCAGGCCAACACACAGCCAATCCAGGCCAACACACAGCCAATCCAGGTCAACACACAGCCAATCCAGGCCAACACACAGCCAATCCAGGCCAGCACACAGCCAATCCAGGCCAACACACAGCCAATCCAGGCCAACACACAGCCAATCCAGGCCAACACACAGCCAATCCAGGCCAACACACAGCCAATCCAGGCCAACACACAGCCAATCCAGGCCAACACACAGCCAATCCAGGCCAACACACAGCCAATCCAGGCCAACACACAGCCAATCCAGGCCAACACACAGCCAATCCAGGCCAACACACAGCCAATCCAGGCCAACACACAGCCAATCCAGGCCAACACACAGCCAATCCAGGCCAACACACAGCCAATCCAGGCCAACACACAGCCAATCCAGGCCAACACACAGCCAATCCAGGCCAACACACAGCCAATCCAGGCCAACACACAGCCAATCCAGGCCAACACACAGCCAATCCAGGCCAACACACAGCCAATCCAGGTCAACACACAGCCAATCCAGGCCAACACACAGCCAATCCAGGCCAGCACACAGCCAATCCAGGCCAACACACAGCCAATCCAGGCCAACACACAGCCAATCCAGGCCAACACACAGCCAATCCAGGCCAACACACAGCCAATCCAGGCCAACACACAGCCAATCCAGGCCAACACACAGCCAATCCAGGCCAACACACAGCCAATCCAGGCCAGCACACAGCCAATCCAGGCCAACACACAGCCAATCCAGGCCAACACACAGCCAATCCAGGCCAACACACAGCCAATCCAGGCCAACACACAGCTAATCCAGGCACAAGAGCTGGAAACCAGTCCGAACGCACCTGGCCACCTCAGAGCTGTTGGTGCCAGCCTTCATGGACTCAATCTGGGTCTTCAACGAGGAAATTCTCGCTGCCATGTCGCTGTTGAGCAGCAGCACATCCTGGATGCGGGCTTCCTTCTCCTGCACCATCGCCTCGGAGTTGCTGGCGGCCATGCGCTTCAGCAGCAGCTCCTGGGTGAGCGTCTGCAGCGACTGCCAGGCCGCGGAAATCTGCGCCTCTAGCGTGGCAATCTTGGAGTCCTCGGCGACCACCTTCGCCTCCTGGTCGCGTCGCAGGGCTTCCAAACGGTCCTCGGCCGAGCCAATTTGCACCAGAGTCTCCCGGAGCAGCGACACCAGCTGGCTCTTCTTCACTGTGAGGCTCTGCACCCGCTGCTCGAGCTGGCGCACCTGGACCAGGCTGGTCTCGTAGTCCTCCGCGCTGAACGCCTGGCTGCGCATGGAGTGCAGTCTGTCCAGCTGGTCCTGCAGCCGCTGCACCGTGGCCTTGTAGTGCGACACCATGCGGCTGCACAGCTCCAGCCTGGAGTTCACCGGCAAACATCCGGGTGGGATTTCAACTGAGTGGGATTTCACTGAGTGGGATTTCACTGTTCAGGATCTAGTTTTAGTACCGGGTTGTACTGTCTCCCCAAACTAAAATGTTTTTGCAAAGCCAAACAAGAGGCCACAGGCAAGTAAAGTTCTTGGATGAGAGAGCTAGTACTTCATTCCGCATCATTGAGCAGGTTCCGAAATTTCTGCACTTTACGAGAGGACTGAAAATATGGAAAATTCCTGATTGTAAAGTTTTGGCTCTCGAAGGAAAGCATTGAAAATCTTGACATAATGGGTTTAGTAGTAGATAAGCCTTGGTTTCGAGTCAAATTCAAATTAGTTGTTAGGTCAGCCAAGGTCATCAACAAGTCAGTAGGTCAACTGGGGTCATCAACAAGTCAGTAGGTCAACTGGAGTCATCAACAAGTCAGTAGATCAACTGAGGGTCATCAACAAGTCAGTAGGTCAACTGGGGGTCATCAACAAGTCAGTAGGTCAACTGGGGTCATCAACAAGTCAGTAGGTCAACTGGGGTCATCAACAAGTCAGTAGGTCAACTGGGGTCATCAACAAGTCAGTAGGTCAACTGGGGTCATCAACAAGTCAGTAGATCAACTGGGGTCATCAACAAGTCAGTAGATCAACTGAGGGTCATCAACAAGTCAGTAGGTCAACTGGGGTCATCAACAAGTCAGTAGGTCAACTGAGGGTCATCAACAAGTCAGTATAGGTCAACTGGGGTCATCAACAAGTCAGTAGGTCAACTGAGGGTCATCAACAAGTCAGTAGGTCAACTGAGGGTCATCAACAATTCAGTAGGTCAACTGGGGGTCATCGACATGTCATTAGGTCAACTATGGGTCATCAACAAGTCAGTAGGTCAACTGGGGTCATCAACAAGTCAGTAGGTCAACTGAGGGTCATCAACAAGTCAGTATAGGTCAACTGGGGTCATCAACAAGTCAGTAGGTCAACTGGGGTCATCAACAAGTCAGTAGGTCAGCCTCACCGAATCTGCTTGCTCTCGAACTGGTACTGCAGAGTCTCCAGGCTCTGCTGCAGCTGGCTGATGCTGGCGTACACGCTGTAAAGCCAGGCCTCGTACTGGTGCACCGAGTCCTGCAGGTAGCGCAGAAAGCCCTGCCGGACAGCCAGGCTACTCCTGGCCGAGTTGCACTCCCGGTAGCACTGCGGGAACAGCAGCTGGACGCCTCTGGTGGACAGCAGATAGTAGGAGCTCAGCTCAGCCAGGTTGCCTGGCGTGGAGACAAAGCCGACGGCCTCGGAGTGCAGCGCCGGGTTCCACGTGGAGCTGAGACTCAAGAAGTAGGCGTTGGTGCCGGTGGGCAGCAGCGAGGCCGCCTCCTTCAGGCTCCGACCGCTGTTTGTGACGCTGTCGGTGATGACCACAACGTTGCGGCGGGCATCAGGGCGGCTGACCTGATGCAGCATAGAGGCAGCAGCCGCCACCGCCTCGCCTGTGGCCGTGGCCGAGTCCTCGTCGTAGCGCAGCAGCAGCAGCCGGCGGAAGAAAACGTCCACAGTCGGACACTCGTCCGGGTTGATGACGCTGAGGACGCGGCCGCTGTAGAAGACGGCGCCGAACTGGACAGCTGCGGGCCCGTAGCTAAGCTGGCTGGCCAGGCGGGCCATGAAGGAGGCAACCTGGGAGACGGTACGATTAGGCGTTGTTCAGTGAGGGTTCGGTGAGGGACGGCGAGGGATTGGCGAGAAATGGCATGAGGGTTCGGCGAGAAATGGCAAGAGGGTTCGGCGAGAAATGGCAAGAGGGCTCGGCGAGAAATGGCAAGAGGGTTCGGCGAGAAATGGCAAGAGGGTTCGGCGAGAAATGACACGAGGGTTCGGCGAGAAATGGCAAGAGGGCTCGGCGAGAAATGGCAAGAGAGTTCGGCGAGAAATGGCAAGAGGGCTCGGCGAGAAATGGCAAGAGGGTTCAGCGAGAAATGACACGAGGGTTCGGCGAGAAATAGCAAGAGGGTTCGGTGAGAACTGGCACGAGGGTTCGGCAGGAGTCGGCGAGTGTGGGGGTCGAATCTCGCGCAGATAGACGGAGACCGGTTTCTGGCTTGTTTGCCTTCGTCAGTTAGCAATAGACATACACCGTCCCCTCCCACCAGTATCAGTTTATACAGACATTTCTTATATGGCGGCATCTTGCAGGTTATACAAGAAATTCTACGATTCAAATCTTTATAATTTATCTACTTTTCTTAGTAGTCTATATTGAATCTCTCACGGCGGGGGTTTGGCACGAGTCAACAAGGGTTAGACAAGAGTCGGTGAGGGTTAGGCGAGAGTCAGTAGAGATTCGGCGAGAGTCGATAGAGATTCGGCGAGAGTCGATAGAGATTCGGCGAGAGTCGGTAGAGATTCGGTGAGAGTCGGTAGAGATTCGGTGAGAGTCGGTAGAGATTCGGTGAGAGTCGGTAGAGATTCGGCGAGAGTCGGTAGAGATTCGGCGAGAGTCGGTAGAGATTCGGCGAGAGTCGGTAGAGATTCGGTGAGAGTCAGTAGAGATTCGGTGAGAGTCGGTAGAGATTCGGCGAGAGTCGGTAGAGATTCGGTGAGAGTCAGTAGAGATTAGGCGAGAGTCAGTAGAGATTAGGCGAGAGTCAGTAGAGATTCTTCGAGAGCCGGTGAGGATTAGGGAATATCGGTAGGGAAATCAAAGCATCAGGTTCACCTGAAATCTGATCTGAAAAGGCGACTTGGCTCGGTTGGTGTCCACAACAAAGACAATGTAGTTCTGGCCGGGAAAGCAGGCGGCAGCGGTGCCGGTCCAGTTCTGCTGCCGGCAGGCGTACTGGCAGCCCTCCGTCAGCTGCGGCAGCTCGCCGCGACGGCAGGTGGCCACCGGGGCTGGGCAGAGGCGGTAGCGACGGAGGCGGCAGCCACCATCCAGTTGGAGCCACTCGGAGCTGAACTCGACAGGAGACTGGCGCCACGGCTGCACAGGACAGCCCTTTGCGTCCAGCGGAATGCGAGTGGATGAGCTGGTGGAGCCTGAAGACGGGGTCGAACCAGAAACAGATCCGACAGTTGAAGCAGAGCCGGCAGTTGAAGCAGATCCAGCAGTTGAAGCAGATCCAGCAGTTGAAGCAGAGCCGGCAGTTGAAGCAGATCCAGCAGTTGAAGCCGAGCCGGCAGTTGAAGCAGATCCAGCAGTTGAAGCAGATCCAGTAGTTGAAGCAGATCCAGCAGTTGAAGCAGATCCAGCAGTTGAAGCCGAGCCGGCAGTTGAAGCAGATCCAGCAGTTGAAGCAGATCCAGCAGTTGAAGCAGATCCAGCAGTTGTAGCAGAGCCGGCAGTTGAAGCAGAGCCGGCAGTTGAAGCAGAGCCGGCAGTTGAAGCAGATCCAGCAGTTGAAGCAGATCCAGCAGTTGAAGCAGAGCCGGCAGTTGAAGCAGAGCCGGCAGTTGAAGCAGATCCAGCAGTTGAAGCAGATCCATCAGTTGTAGCAGAGCCGGCAGTTGAAGCAGAGCCGGCAGTTGAAGCAGAGCCGGCAGTTGAAGCAGATCCAGCAGTTGAAGCAGAGCCGGCAGATGAGGCAGAGCCAGCAGTTGAAGCAGATCCATCAGTTGTAGCAGAGCCGGCAGTTGAAGCAGAGCCGGCAGTTGAAGCAGATCCAGCAGTTGAAGCAGATCCAGCAGTTGAAGCAGAGCCGGCAGATGAAGCAGAGCCAGCAGTTGAAGCAGAGCCGGCAGATGAGGCAGAGCCAGCAGTTGAAGCAGATCCATCAGTTGTAGCAGAGCCGGCAGTTGAAGCAGAGCCGGCAGATGAAGCAGATCCATCAGTTGTAGCAGAGCCGGCAGTTGAAGCAGAGCCGGCAGATGAAGCAGAGCCGGCAGATGAAGCAGAGCCGGCAGATGAAGCAGAGCCGGCAGTTGAGCCAGAACCAGTAAGACGGCCAGAACCAGCAGTTGAGCCAGAACCAGTAAGACGGCCAGAACCAGCAGTTGAGCCAGAACCAGTAAGACGGCCAGAGCCAGCAGTTGAGCCAGAACCAGTAAGACGGCCAGAACCAGCAGTTGAGCCGGAACCAGCAGGCAAGGAGCTGGCAGCAGTAGTAGCAGAGGTTTTAGTGGACGAAAACGAGCTTGAAGACGCCGATGCAGCGGAAGAAGCCGATGAGGAGGATGTGGAAATGTGGTGGCTCGATTCCATGGCCAGTGCAATCTGTTTGCAGTCAAATTGCTGGCACTGGAGCCACTTGGTTGGCCGGGGCGTCTCGCGGTAGCCGGCCGGACAGGCTGGACGCTCGGCCGGACAGTCGACGCAGGTGAGGCTGGGGCAGCCGTGAGCGTCAATCACCTGAGTTTAAGTGGGTTGGATGGTGGAGAGCTTTAGGCTTGGCGGGGGGCTTTTAATAGCGAAGAATTGCTGATTCCAGATTTCCGAGGGAGACACAGGTAGACAGGGAACAGAGAGACACAGGTAGACAGGGAACAGAGAGACACAGGTAGACAGGGAACAGAGACACACAGGTAGACAGGGAACAGAGAGACACAGGTAGACAGGGAACAGAGACACACAGGTAGACAGGGAACAGAGAGAGACACAGGTAGACAGGGAACAGAGAGACACAGGTAGACAGGGAACAGAGAGACACAGGTAGACAGGGAACAGAGAGACACAGGTAGACAGGGAACAGAGAGACACAGGTAGACAGGGAACAGAGAGACACAGGTAGACAGGGAACAGAGACACACAGGTAGACAGGGAACAGAGAGAGACACAGGTAGACAGGGAACAGAGAGACACAGGTAGACAGGGAACAGAGAGACACAGGTAGACAGGGAACAGAGAGACACAGGTAGACAGGGAACAGAGAGAGACACAGGTAGACAGGGAACAGAGAGACACAGGTAGACAGGGAACAGAGAGAGACACAGGTAGACAGGGAACAGAGAGACACAGGTAGACAGGGAACAGAGACACACAGGTAGACAGGGAACAGAGAGACACAGGTAGACAGGGAACAGAGAGAGACACAGGTAGACAGGGAACAGAGAGACACAGGTAGACAGGGAACAGAGAGACACAGGTAGACAGGGAACAGAGAGACACAGGTAGACAGGGAACAGAGAGAGACACACAGGTAGACAGGGAACAGAGACACACAGGTAGACAGGGAACAGAGAGAGACACAGGTAGACAGGGAACACAGAGAGACACATGTAGACAGGGAACAGAGAGACACAGCAGAGCGGCTCACCTGTTGCACCTGCTGTGAGCCGGCGGTGCAATTCGGCAGGGCGGTCCCGGAGGCAACGCAGGCGGCCGGCAGATCGCGACAGCCGGGCGGGCGGCTGCCAGCAGACGGGCAGGGCAGGCAGAACTGAGCGGAGCAGCCGTCAATGCGGAGGCTGGCCAGGTGGAACAGGCCAGGCTGACAGTCTGCGGCCTCGAAGTCCAGCTGGCCGCGGCGGCTGCAGCCGGGCCTGGCGCCGCAGGCCTCCTGGTCGCGGCAGGGCCGGCAGGTTGCCGTCTTGCAGCCGTTGGCGTCCAGGCTGAACTCGGCGGTGGTGCCGGGGCTGCACAGCACCAGCGGCTCCGGGCAGGGGCGGCGGCACTCGGCGGGCAGCTGAGCCTCCGACGAATTCAGTCGGGCTGCTGAGCGAGGATTTGCATTCTATTGGCTTTTTGTGCGATAACAGTTGCCAATTCACCCTAGAAAGTGCACCTGGCTCTTGCGCCACGACCCTTGGGAATGTGAATCAGTCCCTGTGAATCAGTCCCTGTGAATCAGTCCCTGTGAATCAGTCCCTGTGAATCAGTCCCTGTGAATCAGTCCCTGTGAATCAGTCCCTGTGAATCAGTCCCTGTGAATCAGTCCCTGTGAATCAGTCCCTGTGAATCAGTCCCTGTGAATCAGTCCCTGTGAATCAGTCCCTGTGAATCAGTCCCTGTGAATCAGTCCCTGTGAATCAGTCCCTGTGAATCAGTCCCTGTGAATCAGTCCCTGTGAATCAGTCCCTGTGAATCAGTCCCTGTGAATCAGTCCCTGTGAATCAGTCCCTGTGAATCAGTCCCTGTGAATCAGTCCCAGCGAACGCACCCGCCATCTCGCAGCTGGCGCACTCCACCTGAAGGCAGCCCCCTTCAGCAGCGGGCGCAGCTCGGCGGTACTGCCCGGCGGAGCAGGCCACCGCCCAGTCCGGCTGGCTGCCGCAGTCTTCACTCGGTCGGCAGGCCGGCAGGTCGCGGTGTTTGAAGTCGCAGTCGCGGCAGCTCCACGGCTGGCAGTGTCCGATCGGATTGTCCGCCCTAAACTGGCCGGCCGGACAGGACACCGGCAGGGTGTTGTTCGGACAGGGCTCGCAGATCCAGTGGCAGGTGGCGAGGCCACTGCTGGAGTCCCGCAGCAGCTGCTTGGCGGGCTGGCGGCCAGGCGGGCAGTCGGGCTTGTTTGCCTCTGTGCAGCCCGGCGCTGGGCAGCCAGGCCGGTCGGCGGTGTCCGGTGTGCAGTCGGCGCACCCGGCCAGCGGACAGCCGGTCTCTGGGTCAGATTCGGTTCGGACATACTGGCCGGGAGGGCAGACTGGCTCGGACAGTAGCGGACAGGCGGCACAGGAGGACAGCTGGCAGCCGAGAGAGTCGTTGAATCGACGGAGGAACTGGCCGGAGCCGCAGGCGGGGGCTTCGCAGCCTGCGGCGGGCAGCGGCAGCCGTAGTGGAGGCCCATGAGAGCCGGGGCGCAGGGCAGGCAGGCGAGCGACGAACAGCCGGCATCCTCGGCCTCGCCCAAGTACTGGCCAGCCGGACATTGGCCGGTAAAGTCGGCCGGCGAAGCTATTGGTGGGCAGTCGAGGCCGCGGCATTCGGACCGGTGGCTGGAGGTCAGGCCGCACGGCTGGCAGGCGTCAGCGGGGCATCCGGCCGGGTCGAAGCTGACCTTGTGAAAGTTGCCGGGCGGGCAGTTGATGGAGCGGATGGTGGGGCAGCGAATCTCCGGGGGCAGAGGCTGGGAGTCGGCGATGATGGGGAAGCTGGGACTCGGAGGCGGCAGTGTGGTCGGGGCTTGGCCGGCATGAACTGTGGATGCCGGGAGCAGCTGGGCAGCTGCTGGTTGGGCCAGCTGGCACAGGGCCAGACAGCTAAGCAGAAGGGTGGCAACGGCTGGGAGCCGCCGCAGTCTGTGCAACATGGCTTGCTGAGCTCAGTGTGATAAGTGGGCTTACTATGCAGACTTGACAGTGTCCGATGCCAGCAGTTAAGTGGCCGTGAGAATCAACCCGAGAGCTTTTCTCTTTATGCTACAAGCACGGTCTCAGATGCCAGACAAAGGATTTAGCCAAAAGTCTGTTATGAATTTAATCAGACCAATCAGAACGCGTAGCGAGCGCGCAGTAGGGGTTCGGCCAGAAAGGCGATGTACTTAGAAACTTTAACCGGGCGTAATTGATCTGTGTACATTGATCTCGGCGCTGAGTCATCTCTGCACGCGTGTATGGCCTTGTTTGTTAACTTGATCTATTTTTAACCAATAAAAGTACACCCGGTACACGCAGAATGGCTGCAGCTTGTATTCCACACACAGTGTATGAGAGTGCCTCTTTATGAGGCCTTGAAATTAGTCGAAGAAAACAAAAAAATCAATACAGTTCAGTAGAGTTTTGTTAAACATAACATTAATAATTTCACAGGACAGTACAATATTAATAAAATGTTTTTAATATTATAATCACATAGCTATATATTTGACCGTATGATAAATCGAAATCAAGATGCTTTAATCGAATATAATCAATTGTCACTGTAGCGTCCCTGCAGGACTGGACACGAGACTGTGGTTGTAGTTTATAATTGTATGACTGGGTCTGGTCACTTACTAGTACATGGGTCATCGCAGGTAGACTGTAGGTACAGCAGGTACAGTTAGGTGGTATCTGCCTGTTACAAGGTACTGCAATTAAATGGTTATAAATAGGTATCTGTGGACAGCAATCTGTAAAAAGATATCTGTAAACATGTATCTATAAACAGTATCTATAAACAGGTATCTGTAAACAGGTATCTGTAAACAGGTATCTGTAAAGTAAACAGGTATCTATAAACAGTATCTGTAAACAGTATCTGTAAACAGGTATCTGTAAACATCATCTATAAACAGGTATCTGTAAACAGGTATCTGTAAACAGGTATCTATAAACAGGTATCTGTAAACAGGTATCTATAAACAGTATCTGTAAAACAGGTATATATAGACAGGTATCTGTAAACAGTATCTGTAAACAGTATCTGTAAACAGGTATCTGTAAACATAATCTATAAACAGGTATCTGTAAACAGGTATCTGTAAACAGGTATCTGTAAACATAATCTATAAACAGGTATCTGTAAACAGGTATCTGTAAACAGGTATCTATAAACAGGTATCTGTAAACAGGTATCTATAAACAGTATCTGTAAACAGTATCTGTAAACAGGTATCTGTAAACATCATCTATAAACAGGTATCTGTAAACAGGTATCTGTAAACAAGTATCTGTAAACAGGTATCTGTAAACAGGTATCTATAAACAGGTATCTGTAAACAGGTATCTATAAACAGGTATCTATAAACAGGTATCTGTAAACAGGTATCTATAAACAGGTATCTGTAAACAGGTATCTATAAACAGTATCTGTAAAACAGGTATATATAGACAGGTATCTGTAAACAGTATCTGTAAACAGTATCTGTAAACATAATCTATAAACAGGTATCTGTAAACAGGTATCTGTAAACAGGTATCTGTAAACAGGTATCTATAAACAGGTATCTATAAACAGGTATCTGTAAACAGGTATCTTTAAACAGGTATCTGTAAACAGGTATCTTTAAACAGGTATCTATAAACAGGTATCTGTAAACAGGTATCTGTAAACAGGTATCTGTAAACAGGTATCTATAAACAGGTATCTGTAAACAGGTATCTATAAACAGGTATCTGTAAACAGGTATCTATAAACAGGTATCTGTAAACAGGTATCTGTAAACAGGTATCTATAAACAGGTATCTGTAAACAGGTATCTATAAACAGGTATCTGTAAACAGGTATCTATAAACAGGTATCTGTAAACAGGTATCTTTAAACAGGTATCTATAAACAGGTATCTATAAACAGGTATCTATAAACAGCATCTGTAAACAGGTATCTGTAAACAGGTATCTGTAAACAGGTATCTTTAAACAGGTATCTATAAACAGGTATCTGTAAACAGGAATCTATAAACAGTATCTGTAAACAGGTATCTGTAAACAGGTATCTATAAACAGGTATCTGTAAACAGGTATCTATAAACAGGTATCTATAAACAGGTATCTGTAAACAGGTATCTATAAACAGCATCTGTAAACAGGTATCTATAAACAGTATCTGTAAAACAGGTATATATAGACAGGTATCTGTAAACAGTATCTGTAAACAGTATCTGTAAACAGGTATCTGTAAACATAATCTATAAACAGGTATCTATAAACAGGTGTCGGTAGGTCTTGTACGCGTCATTTATTGTGCGAGATACACTTGCGCAACAAAAAAAGATAGACAAAAATGAATAATTAAAGCTAAGAGAAGAGAATTAGGACACACGGGGACAAAAAAGAGGAACGCAAAGGTGTGCAGCGTGGGTCAATAGCGCAATAATTACATCAGTTAGTAATAGTAATTACAAGCGCAAACTCCCATAATAATATGATTATATGTATAGCAGTAGTATCAATCAAATATAAACATTGCAAAGTTGACTAACAGGTATCTTTAAACAGGTATCTTTAAACAGGTATCTATAAACAGGTATCTGTAAACAGGTATCTATAAACAGCATCTGTAAACAGGTATCTATAAACAGCATCTGTAAACAGGTATCTGTAAACAGGTATCTTTAAACAGGTATCTATAAACAGGTATCTGTAAACAGGTATCTATAAACAGGTATCTGTAAACAGGTATCTATAAACAGTATCTGTAAACAGTATCTGTAAACAGGTATCTGTAAACATCATCTATAAACAGGTATCTGTAAACAGGTATCTGTAAACAAGTATCTGTAAACAGGTATCTGTAAACAGGTATCTATAAACAGGTATCTGTAAACAGGTATCTATAAACAGGTATCTATAAACAGGTATCTGTAAACAGGTATCTATAAACAGGTATCTGTAAACAGGTATCTATAAACAGTATCTGTAAAACAGGTATATATAGACAGGTATCTGTAAACAGTATCTGTAAACAGTATCTGTAAACAGGTATCTGTAAACATAATCTATAAACAGGTATCTATAAACAGGTGTCGGTAGGTCTTGTACGCGTCATTTATTGTGCGAGATACACTTGCGCAACAAAAAAAGATAGACAAAAATGAATAATTAAAGCTAAGAGAAGAGAATTAGGACACACGGGGACAAAAAAGAGGAACGCAAAGGTGTGCAGCGTGGGTCAATAGCGCAATAATTACATCAGTTAGTAATAGTAATTACAAGCGCAAACTCCCATAATAATATGATTATATGTATAGCAGTAGTATCAATCAAATATAAACATTGCAAAGTTGACTAAGCGCTGTGCTTGACTATCAGAGAGCATTAAAATAATAAAATAAACGCAGACTTGAGAAAATTTCGCCCCCCTCTAAAACGTGACCGACTTTAATGGGACATGTAAAATATAATTAGCTAAAAAAACTGAACAAACAATCAAATATATCAATCAATTAACAGATAATGACAGCAAGAAAAAAGAGGAGGGTTGCGTAAACAAATTATCTTCTAAAAGAAAAAGGTGAAACAAAAATAGCTAATTTAAAAAATGTACTCAAACATATCTCAGTATCTCGCGTTTTAGATTTGATTTCAAATCGAGAAAAAATAAGAGTAAATTTTAAACACGATAAAAGCAAGGACTACTGATAGTAAGCAGGCGCAACAATAAAGAGTTTTGGATTTTGTTTTCTGTAACTACAGGCTGTTTTTTCGCCCTTCCCCCAAGGCACAGTGAAGTGTACAGGCCTAAAGATAAATAAAGTTAGGGCCGCTGTACTCTCCAGTGTGAGTGTCTGTACGTATGACTGCGTACGTATCCTAACTAAAAAACTACAATGAAAACCAGTGCCAATATTGTTCTCAGCGTTGCGTCCGTGCCTTACTGCTGGTTGGGCCTTGGGATAAAAGCAGCACAGGATGATGGTCCTCAGAATCTCTTAAGAGATAAGCACAAATAGATTTTTGACAAACTATAAATTGAAATAGAATATACTATATAGCAAGCAGTAATATTATATCCATATTGAATAAAGTGGAGCGCATGCTTCTGTATTTACAGGGTAATTATATCAAACTATATTTTTCCAGCTGGTTAAGTCAGACAACAGACAGACAGGTTTAGTTAACACAATGACTGTATTGGGGAGGCAGCCGTATTTTTATAGCAAAAAAAAACACTCTTGCCAAGCTGCTAAGCTATGCAGCTGTAGAGAAATGCGCGTGCATGATTAGCTTATATTAAATTATATAAGTTCGTTCAGGTGCTCATATTGCACTAGCAATAAAGGGAATGTCAGAGAGCCTTAAGCGACACGTAGCTCTGCAGCTGGTTGGGCAGCGGCAGCTTATTAACCTTGTGCTTCATAGAATCAGTGTGCCCCAGAGCCCGTTGGATCTCGTTGCGGCACAGCCGTTTCAAAGAGCGCACGTTGCACTCCTCCCTGTGCAGCCAGTCGGAGAAGTCCTGATCAGCGTAGATGATCTTGTCCGGTATGATCTGGTTCTCCAACAGCCAGCGGGTGAAGGCCTGCAGGTTAAGCGGGTCGCAGCCGTGCGACAGCAGCAGCTTGACCATGGGGATGTCCAGCTTGGGGAACTTCACGGCCATGTGCAACGGCGCCAAGCCGTCCTTGTCGCAGCGGTTCACCTGGGCGCCGTGCTTGATGAGCTTGTCGGCGATGGCCAGGTGGCCGTGCAGCACGGCGATGTACAGAGGAGTTTTGCCGTTGCGGTCGGCGGCGTTCACGTCGGAGCCGTGGCGCAGCAGCAGGTCGACAATGTCGGTGCGGCCGTGATAGGTGGCCACGTACAGCGGGGTCTTCTTGTGCGTGTCCGGCTGGTCAACGTCAGCCTCGGAGCGGAGCAGAGCCTGCACAATCTCCAGGTGGCCAAAGTAGGCAGCGATGTACATTGGCGATTTCAGCTCCTTGTTGGGCAGGTGAACATCGGCGCCCTTGGAGAGGAAATAATTGACAAGCTCGACATGGCCGCGGCTGGTTGCCAGGTACAGCGGCGACCGGCCGTACGAGTCCGTGCTATTGATTGACGCGTTGCCCTACAGGTAGGCGGCAGGTAAGTATGCTCAAACTTTCATTAGGATTCCCTTAAAGACGAAGCGGCAATGCGCCTGGCCCAAGGACTACTTAAGTAAAGGGAATGGAAACTACGGTTCTTGGAACATTATCAGGCAGGCTTTATCAAAAAAATACTATATGGAGATTGGATTTCATTTGGTCAGCACAAAAATTGTCATTGCTTTTGATAGGAAGTAGACCCGATGTTTATTTCGTATGTCCTGCCTTTGTTATAGCTCGATTGATAGTCATAAAGCTTTTCGTTTAGAAAATTAAGATTATATGTTAGTTTTATTATAACTTTATTAACGGCTGACTTTGACATAGGTAACCCGTTGAAAACGCTAGAGAGTGATAGCAAACAACCCACTAGTCACTCGAACGACTCTTAATGTGGCTTTTTAACGACTCAAAAACGACTGTAATGCGACGGAGAGGTGACTGTTGAGTCACAAACGCATCACGCGAGAATCGTAAGAGTCGCGGAAAAAGTCATCCAAGAGTCTTTGTGTTAGCGCGTAACTTTCGAAATGACTCTATACATTTCGCAGACAATAAAACGCCCCAAATTGATTTTTTGGCGACTTGTTCTGGGACATCTTGGTCGTTTTGGAGTCGTCTAGAGTCATTTCTTTGCTACGTCGTATTCTACATGCGTTAACTCTGAAACGATTCTGGGGCGACGCAAGCGACTCTGGGACGCTTCTTCACCGTCTTCATCGGGTAATGGTTAGCACTGGCCATCTATAGATTGCGAATAGGGAGTGTCTATAAATAAACAAATCAATTCCTTGGCTGACACAGAGGGAGTCAAATTTTACCGCTAGGTAGCTAATAGCTACAAAGCCAGGCTCCACTGGATCGATGCAGTCAAACTGGCGCACCTCATAAGGCTGGAAAATCAATGTAATCCAATCTATAATACTTCTCTCTCACCTGTCCTAATAGGAGCTGAGTCATTGACAGGCAGCCAGTGTAGGCAGCGTGGTGCAGAGCAGTCATGCCCTGCTTGTCAGTCTTGCTGGCTGAGCTGCCGGCGGCCAGAAGCAGGGCTGCCAGGCCCACTCCGCTGGCGCCCAGCTCGGCGGCAATCATGAGCGGCGTCATGCCGATCTGGTCGGTGTCCTCCAGCCGCAACGACTCCGACTTCAGCAGGGCGCCAACTACCGCCTCGCGTCGGTCCTTCACCGCTGAGGTGAGCGCCGTGTCGCCGCTCTCGCTTTTCAGGTTGACATTGACGCTGGGGAACTGAACCATCTCGGCGGCGATCTGGGCGCTGGCCCGGTGCAGCGGGGCCAGGCCGTCGGTGTCCAGCAGGTTGGGATTGCAGTCGTTTTGCAGCAGGGCTCGGCAGGTGGCGCGGTACTTCTCAGAGGTCTGCGTGGCTATGAGGTGCAGCCCCGTTTGCAAGTGCTGGTTGCGCATGTTCACGTCCGCGTTGGACTTCACCTGGACGGATGGGGGTTGGGTGCTCAATAATCCTGTTGGTGGGGACTAAAGATCTGGGAGGGTGGGGACTCGATCTGGGATCTGAGAGGGGGTGGAGACAATCTAGGGATCTGGGAGGGACTCGATCTAGGGATCTAGGAGGGTGGGGATTCGATGTAGGGATCTAAGAGGGTTGGATACTTAATCTAGGGATCTGGGAGGGTTGGGGACTCAATCTAGGGATCTGGGAAGGTGGGGATTCGATGTAGGGACCTAAGAGGGTAGGAGACTAATATAAAGATCTGGGAGGGTTGGGGACTCAATCTAGGGATTTGGGAGGGTTGTAGACTCAATCTAGGGATTTGGGAGGGTTGGGGACTCAATCTAAGGATCCGGGAGGTTTGGAGACTTAATCTAGGGATCTGGGAGGGTGAGGATTCAATGTAGGGACCTAAGAGGGTAGAAGACTAATATAAAGATCTGGGAGGGTTGGGGACTCATTCTAAGGATTTGGGAGGGTTGTAGACTCAATCTAGGGATCTGGGACGGTGGGGACTCAATTTAAGGATCTGGGAGGGTTGGGGACTCAATCTAGGGATCTTGGAAGGTGGGGATTCGATGTAGGGACCTAAGAGGGTAGGAGACTAATATAAAGATCTGGGAGGGTTGGGGACTCAATCTAGGGATTTGGGAGGGTTGTAGACTCAATCTAGGGATCTGGGAGGGTGGGGATTCAATGTAGGGACCTAAGAGGGTAGGATACTTAATATAAAGATCTGGGAGGGTTGGGGACTCAATCTAGGGATTTGGGAGGGTTGGGGACTCAATCTAAGGATCTGGGAGGTTTGGGGACTCAATCTAGGGATCTGGGAAGGTGGGGATTCGATGTAGGGATCTAGGAGGGTTGGAGACTTAATCCAGGGATCTGGGAGGGTGAGGATTCAATGTAGGGACCTAAGAGGGTAGGAGACTAATATAAAGATCTGGGAGGGTTGGGGACTCAATCTAGGGATTTGGGAGGGTTGTAGACTCAATCTAGGGATCTGGGAGGGTTGGGGACTCAATCTAAGGATCCGGGAGGTTTGGAGACTTAATCTAGGGATCTGGGAGGGTGAGGATTCAATGTAGGGACCTAAGAGGGTAGGAGACTAATATAAAGATCTGGGAGGGTTGGGGACTCATTCTAAGGATTTGGGAGGGTTGTAGACTCAATCTAGGGATCTGGGACAGTGGGGACTCATTCCAAGGATCTGGGAGGGTTGAGGACTCAATCTAGGGATCTGGGAGGGTGGGGATTCGATGTAGGGACCTAAGAGGGTAGGAGACTAATATAAAGATCTGGGAGGGTTGGGGACTCAATCTAGGGATTTGGGAGGGTTGGGGACTCAATCTAGGGATCTGGGACAGTGGGGACTCATTCCAAGGATCTGGGAGGGTTGAGGACTCAATCTAGGGATCTGGGAGGGTTGGGGACTCAATCTAGGGATCTGGGAAGGTGGGGATTCGATGTAGGGATCTAGGAGGGTTGGAGACTTAATCCAGAGATCTGGGAGGGTGGGGATTCAATCTAAGGATCCGGGAGGTTTGGAGACTTAATCTAGGGATCTGGGACGGTGGGGACTCAATCCAAGGATCTGGGAGGGTTGAGGACTCAATCTAGGGATCCGGGAGGGTTGAGGACTCAATCTAGGGATCTGGGAGGGTTGGGGACTCAATCTAGGGATCTGGGAGGGTTGGGGACTCAATCTAGGGATCCGGGAGGGTTGAGGACTCAATCTAGGGATCTGGGAGGGTTGAGGACTCAATCTAGGGATCCGGGAGGGTTGAGGACTCAATCTAGGGATTTGGGAGGGTTGAGGACTCAATCTAGGGATCCGGGAGGGTTGGGGACTCAATCTAGGGATCTGGGAGGGTTGAGGACTCAATCTAGGGATCCTGGAGGGTTGGGGACTCAATCTAGGGATCTGGGAGGGTTGAGGACTCAATCTAGGGATTTGGGAGGGTTGAGGACTCAATCTAGGGATCTGGGAGGGTTGAGGACTCAATCTAGGGATCTGGGACGGTGGGGACTCAATCTAAGGATCTGGGAGGGCTGGGGACTCAATCTAGGGATCTGGGAGGGTTGAGGACTCAATCTAGGGATTTGGGAGGGTTGAGGACTCAATCTAGGGATCCGGGAGGGTTGGGGACTCAATCTAGGGATCCGGGAGGGTTGGGGACTCAATCTAGGGATCTGGGAGGGTTGAGGACTCAATCTAGGGATCTGGGACGGTGGGGACTCAATCTAAGGATCTGGGAGGGCTGGGGACTCAATCTAGGGATCTGGGAGGGTTGAGGACTCAATCTAGGGATCTGGGAGGGTTGAGGACTCAATCTAGGGATCCGGGAGGGTTGAGGACTCAATCTAGGGATCCGGGAGGGTTGAGGACTCAATCTAGGGATCTGGGAGGGTTGAGGACTCAATCTAGGGATCCGGGAGGGTTGAGGACTCAATCTAGGGATCCGGGAGGGTTGAGGACTCAATCTAGGGATCCGGGAGGGTTGAGGACTCAATCTAGGGATCCGGGAGGGTTGAGGACTCAATCTAGGGATCCGGGAGGGTTGAGGATTCGATGTAGGGAGGGTAGAAAAATTGAGAGCCTGGAAGGTTAACCAGAGAAGAAGTGCAGTATCGAACATGCTTCTGTGGCTGGCATAGTTAATCTAACAAACAACTGACCAGCAGTTCGATAATTTCAGTCCGTCCATAAGTTGCAGCCTGCAGCAGCGGGTAGGTTGGCGCATCGTACACGTGTATGTTGGCGCCAGCCTTCAACAACAGCTTGACCATCTGCACGTGGCCGAGTTCGACGGCCAAATTAAGGGGACAGACGCCGTCAATAACCATGCTGGGATCCACATCGTTGGGATAAGAGAACAGATAAGTCAGGGTTTCAACATTGTTAGAGCGGATGGCGCCGCGCAGCAACCAGGGTATTTGCTGCTTGGAGATCTGCGGCTTGTGGCGGTGCTTAGAGTAGCGCTGGCCCATCTGCCTGGCAACAGCCGCATGTGCTGCAGAATGCAATTTCGAGTAGCAGACATTCGCAACAAGTTTTTGGCTTTTATAAGCAGATTAAATCATATATATATTGGATTCATATATATTTTAAAGATATTTATAGGTAGGAAATACCTGACCCACTACAAAACGCCAGCTGTGTGAACTAGAGTTCAGCTTAATTGGCTATTTTATCACTGCAACTACCTTGAAAAGTAACACTAAGACTATTTTAACTGCATACTAACCATGACCAATCATTTTTAACTCAGCATTGGTAATGAACACTCTAATGCAATAGGCTATCAACCTCATTACATGGAATATTCTTAACAAAATATTTACCCATATAAAATGCTAAACAAGGACCACTAGTATAACAGGATAGAAAACTCAAAGATTGTTTAATTTTTGGAGGCCAATTTTCTAGAAAAAAATATTTTTTATCACAAAATCAATAATTGAATTTGAGATAAGACAGTGAAGATTATCATTCTTTTAATTTAGCATTGGATAACATGCTATTCTATTGTAGTTTAGAGTTGTGCATTTGAGTTGTATTTTAAAGATATTAATTTTTAAGCTAAACATAAGCCTAGATTTTATCACAAATATAATTGATTCAAGAAGAAACAAAACAAGTTTAGCCTATGCCACCTATAAGTATTAATATAACTATTAAACAAGCATTCTAAGCCTGTTTTATGTTTAACATAAAAAGTATATTTTAAAATTTGTAACTTATTATAGAAGAAACAAGATAATATATAGCTAATAAAAAGAAATATCATATTGAAAATGTTATAATTATATTATCCAAAGTAATTATCAAAAAGAAGCCATATTTGAATTTGGATATCATTATTTTCTAATAATTTAAAACATTTTAAATGATTAGTCACATAATCATATTATCTCAAACTATGCAATACAAGTCTAGCCATATAGTAGGTTTTAGTATAATAGATGTTTTTACTAGTAAAGATAGGGGCCTTAGCTTTAATTGATCATAATACATTAAAATCCTGTAAAAATTTCAAATTTCTAAAAAAGAATCTAGCATTTATTTGTATCATTAATAAAATTATTATAAAATAAGAATATTATAAAAATAAAAATAATTTATGGTATAAATATGTAGAAGGGCCTATGTTTATTCCTAGAAAATTAGTTTCCGCGAAATTAAATTCCCGCCAAAATAACAAGTACCGTATGATTTGTTTTAATTTGTAAATTTGTTTTACTGAATAATATTTTGTTTTAATGATGCGAATAATTTGTTTTAGCTATTCATTTGTTTTAATGTTAGATATGTAAGCCAATGGAACAAGACTCTAACTAGTATAAATACAAGGCCAAAATAAAACGAAACCTCGACCTTTTTCGGGTTCCTAACTCAGTTAACAGGAAATTAAGATTTCTTGGTTCTTCTGAATTAGTCCTTTGAAGCAGTATTGCAGACTAAGTTACCGTGTTGGATAGCAAAGAGCGTTTTGCCAGTATAATGATAAGCAGGGATTGCCAGTAAAGAGGGTGGAATACCCAGTGTAAAGGGTGGAATACCCAGTGTAGAAGGGTGGAATACCCAGTGTAGAAGGGTGGAATACCCAGTGTAGAAGGGTGGAATACCCCGTGTAAAGGTTGGATTACCCAGGAGGGGAGAATTTTCAGGTTGCTCAGATTAGTGTGATGCAGTTCTAAGTCGTGAGAGACAGTAATAAAAGAAGCCGGAAACCCCTTGGTCTGTGGTAAATGCCGTGTTTGGACTGGATAATTTTAGGAATTTAGCAGTAGTCAGCAGTGTCTTGCCGCTTGGGCACTGAAGCTACCAAGGGTAACTCGTAGCGACGATAGCCCATAATGTAAAAGTACATGTAAGTATAGAAATAGGATTCTTAGAAATAGCAAACTTAGCAGATTTAGTACAGTTCAGTGATTAAACTTTAGAATTAAATAGAGAGAGTCAGAAGGCCTGCTACAACTTGGTATCAGCTGTGGGATCCAGTAGAAATAGAGAGAACGCCTACGACAACTTTGTGGCATTTAGTGGGATTCTGAGAGATAGAGGAAGCAGGCCTACTACAAATATATTTGACAATTTTTATTATTACAGTAGGCTAGGCCTATCTATTTAAATATTAGAATGGCTAATTTTATTGTCTACACTTAAGACAAATATGCTTATGCTATCTGGGCTTAAGGTTATAACTTAATGTAAACATATAAGTAGTGAATGTGAAAAACTTATTTCTATAATCATTATACATAAAAAATCTTTCTTTAAGTAATTGACTTTTAAACTAAAGTACATTACCCATTACCGAATCCACTCATATGCTAAAATATTCGACTACACTGTAGCACAGAAGTGGAACTGGAGCCTTAAGAAAGCTTCTATTATATCGAATCAATTATTTAAGCCAATTTCAGCTAATATTATTGTAATTTAAAAGTTATCAAAACGATAGACGCGTTGTAAGTTATAACAAATTTGACTATATTTTTATGTATAATGCAGGATACTATTTCTTAAACGTCATGAAAATCTAATTTTGTATGTTTTAACTAAAATAAACTTCTTTAAACAACTAATGTATTTGCTTACAGTGGATACCGCGCGCAAATTGTAGATTTCCATTTCTCAGCATTTTTTCATCGTCACTGCAAAGATCACCATGTCGGCCACGACTGCCGGCTACAAGATGTCTGAAAAGCAATATGCTAGCGGCAACTTCACAAGTGATGAAGTTCCGCATGAGATTCATGTGAAAATGAGCAAGAAAATTGCTCAGCTTACCAAGGTAAGGCAAGGGCTAGCTTTGAAAAATAACATTAGCTCAAGCATTGCGCTACTGTTAAAAATTCGTTTGCACCTGCGTCACTACAGTTCAATTCTGATTGCAAGCCCATTTTCTGCTTTGAACCTTTCTAAACGCTAATAAGTATTGAACGGGTGTACAATCTAAAGCAACACGCGAATACTTAAGTTGTAGTCTTGTAGACTGTGCAATGCAGAATTATGTAGACACTACCATGAAGTATAAGATATGTGAACATAAACATTGCAACTCTAATTTATAACAGCAATTCAGCTCGTAAATCGCTTCGCTTTACCAGAAATTTTAAATAATTCTTCCATTTTTACTTTTTGTTGCAAAACTTGATACAGAAAATATTGTTCGTCTTCAATATAATTTATTAAACATTGAATAGATTCAAAATATTCAATACGCAAATTTTTTTGCTACTTTTAATCACAATTTAAAAAAATTATGCTGTTATTCTTATTTACCCAGCAGGGAATTTCAGCCCAAATCATCATAGATCAAGGCAAGATGCGATTTTTATTTAGCTCGTATCTTATCACAGAAGTAAAAAGTTCAATGCTGAAATCCTTCCTACAGTGTGCTTTTCATGATAATCAAATGTTTAAAGACGTCACAGAGTTCTCATCTAAAATTGCTTCTTGGCCTTGGCCTCTATTCTCACTAATCAATCGCACGTTGAGCATACATTTTCACTAATAAAACCGTTGGTATAATTCATATAATTAATAAGGACAATAACCGAAGGTTGATAATACATAAAACTTAAAGTAAATTCAACATTTTTAAATTCCTGATCGAAGTATATGTAGTGAGACAGCACCGCAATCAAGTAAATAGTTATTTGAAGCTGGAAGAAACAGCTAACAAGCGTATGACAAAAATGAACATAGTTTAAAAATATTATATGTGAATATTTTATTTAATTTCTTATAAACTATTTTTTACTTCTTCATTTATTTTAAACCATTGTTAACTAATTAAAAATCTAATATTTTTGTAAGATTCAATAATTTAGAAAAACCTGGATAGATATGAATATGCATGCAATAGATTAATAAGGCCATTCCAATAGTTCTAAAAGTGGATCAATGATGGGTATTTTCAAGTCAAACATCATTGCTCAATGTTTTATTTCTCCTAATCAGCAGAAGCCAATTTCGAATATCCTCACTGCGCATATAAAATCAGCTGTAACAAATTATAAATCGCCATGAATAAATAATGGCATGCAAAACAACCAACTCTGGCACAAAGCATTGCTGTGCATTGCTGACTTGGGCACCCGATTGCCTCATTCAACTTCACCAGGTGATCTACGCACTCAACACGAAGAACGATGAGCACGAAGCTCTGGTAGACGCCCTCAAAAAACAGCACGCGGCCGAGCTGGAGAAAGTCCTGGCCAGCAGCCGGGAGAAGCTGGCCCGTTGCCAGAGCCTCATCGGTCAGGACAGCGAGTACAGGCGGCGCATCGGCCAACTGGAGGGCTCGCTGGCCGAGGCGCAAGAGCGGCAGGCGGCCAGTCAGCGCGAATTCGCCGACTTCAAAGTTCGAGCTGAGAGCCGCGAAAGAGAGCTGGCGCAGCAGCAGGCGCAAAAGGTTGGCTGGCCTGACTGAATGCCTGGCTTGAAATGCTTGTGAAGCCAGTTGGCTATGGATGTTGAGTTTCCCAAATCCTAGCTAAGAACTCAGGATTTATACAGCTGAGTATCTCGAAAAAATCAGGATGAAATCCGTTCATCCCATTTCATGATGGTGGGTGTTCACGATCGCGAAAATCAATGACGGAATTTAAGCTCCAGAACAACCATCGAACTCAGATGTCTCTGGTGAGCACACAATCCTGACACCACAAATCTGACACCATAATCCTGACACCACAAATCTGACAAAAAAATCCTGACACCACAATCCTGACACCACAAATCTGACACCATAATCCTGACACCACAAATCTGACACCATAATCCTGACACCACAAATCTGACACCATAATCCTGACACCACAAATCTGACACCACAATCCTGACACCACAAATCTGACACCATAATCCTGACACCACAAATCTGACACCATAATCCTGACACCACAAATCTGACACCATAATCCTGACACTACAAATCTGACACCATAATCCTGACACCACAAATCTGACACCATAATCCTGACACCACAAATCTGACAAAAAAATCCTGACACCACAATCCTGACACCACAAATCTGACACCATAATCCTGACACCACAAATCTGACACCATAATCCTGACACCACAAATCTGACACCATAATCCTGACACCACAAATCTGACACCATAATCCTGACACCACAAATCTGACACCATAATCCTGACACCACAAATCTGACAAAAAAATCCTGACACCACAAACCTGACACCATAATCCTGACGCCATAAATCTGACAAAAAAATCCTGACACCACAAACCTGACACCATAATCCTGACGCCATAATCCTGACGCCATAAATCTGACAAAAAAATCCTGACACCACAAATCTGACAAAAAAATCCTGACACCACAAACCTGACACCATAATCCTGACGCCATAAATCTGACACCATAATCCTGACACTACAAATCTGACACCATAATCCTGACACCACAAATCTGACACCATAATCCTGACACCACAAATCTGACAAAACAATCCTGACACCACAAATCTGACACCATAATCCTGACACCACAAATCTGACACCATAATCCTGACACCACAAATCTGACACCATAATCCTGACACCACAAATCTGACACCATAATCCTGACACCACAAATCTGACACCATAATCCTGACACCACAAATCTGACAAAACAATCCTGACACTACAAATCTGACACCATAATCCTGACACCACAAATCTGACACCATAATCCTGACACCACAAATCTGACAAAACAATCCTGACACTACAAATCTGACACCATAATCCTGACACCACAAATCTGACACCATAATCCTGACGCCATAAATCTGACACCATAATCCTGACACCACAAATCTGACACCATAATCCTGACACCACAAATCTGACACCATAATCCTGACAACACAAACCTGACATCATAAACCTGAAACCAGAAATCTGACAACCGAAAAATCTGACACCATAAACCTGACACAAGAAATCTGACACCACAAACCTGACAATAAAATCCTGACACCACAAATCTGACACCATAAACCTGACAATAAAATCCTGACACCACAAATCTGACACCACAAACCTGACAATAAAATCCTGACACCACAAATCTGACAATCACAAATGTGACACCACAAACCTGACACCAGAAACCTGACACGACAAAACAAAACCAAAAACCTGACACAACAAATCTGATAACCACAAACCTGACAATCACAAACCTGACACCACAAACCTGACACCACAAACCTGACACCACAAACCTGACACCACAAACCTGACACCACAAACCTGACACCACAAACCTGACACCACAAACCTGACACCACAAACCTGACACCACAAACCTGACACCACAAACCTGACACCACAAACCTGACACCACAAACCTGACACCACAAACCTGACACCACAAACCTGACACCACAAACCTGACAATCACAAACCTGACACCACAAACCTGATGCCACAAACCGGACACCACAAACCTGACACCACAAACCTGACACCACAAATCTGACACCACAAACCTGATGCTACAAACCTGATGCTACAAACCTGACACCACAAACCTGACACCACAATCCTGACACCACAAATCTGGTACCACAAACCTGACACCACAAACCTGACACCACAAACCTGACACCACAATCCTGACACCACAAATCTGGTACCACAAACCTGACACCACATACCTGACACCACAAACCTGACACCACAATCCTGACACCACAAACCTGACACCACAAACCTGATGCCACCGAGTTCGAGAGTTTGAATGGAAAGAAAAGTTTTGGTCTTCATTTTCCACATGCGTCACCATCATGGAACGCGTTGACGGAATAAAGTTCTGCGAACTCTGAAAAAATATTTTAAAAATTCTCAAAATGAATCTGAAAAAAATTTGTGCATTTGCGAAACCCCAAGACTGTGAATTTTTTTCGTGTTAACCATTATGTGTCTTAAGCACCGCATTTAGTACCTTTGATTTCATTTACAACGTAACTCCGCTCAGGCGAAGGACATGACCAAACAGGTGGCGGAAATCCAGGAGGCCTACGACCGCGCAATCGAGAGATTCCAGGGCCTGCTGGGCGAGGCCAAGACCGCAAAACAGCGGGCCCTCGACGAACAGAAGGCTGCCTATGAGAAGAAACTCGATGAGGTGAACCGCAGTCAGAAAGACATTGAGGCCTCGCTGAACGGTGCAACCCAGAAGGTGCACGAGAACTACAAGGCTGAGATTGACGGCCTGCGCACTCGTCTTGAGCAGGAGCAGGCAGGCCGCGGCAAGGACTCGCAGGACTACGAGGACAAACTGAAGAAACAGCAGCAGTTCCACCAGAAGGAGATCGAGGCGCTCAAATCGCAGCTGGAGTCCGGCAAAGCCGAGGAGCTGGACCGGCTCAAGCGGCAGCACGACGAGCTGCGCAAGGAGCACCTGGCGCACCAGGCCGACGCTAGGAAGGAGCGCCAGGGCCTCATCGAGAAGCTGGCAAAGGCGGAGGACTTGGTCGAGCAGCTGCGCCAGGACCTCAACAATGTCGGACTGTCTGACTCGGCCAAGGACGCTGAGATTTCTCGCCTTTCAGCGGAGGTTCGTTTGAGTTTATTTGCATTTTTCTATCAATCCTAACCTTGGTTTCGATAATACTCGCCCCTAATCTTTGCACTTCCAGCTCAAGACATCGTCAGAAGAACTGAAATCGCAGCAAGAATCGGTGAGAAGTCTGCGCATCGAGCTGCAGACTGCAACAGAAAAGTGCGAGCAGCAGCTCAATGATATTGTGCAGAAATCTGGTGAGTCTTTGACTTTTTAACAAACACTTAAGCCTCCTTGGTCATAGAGAACAGGGCACTTTAATGAGAATTCTCTTCTCACCCGTAGAGTCCATCGGTGAGCTGCAGGCGGCGGTGCTTCAGCACGAGGGCACGATTAAGCGCCAAGCGGAGGAGCTGGCCCAGCTGCAGCGCCGATGGGAAGACCAGGAGCGGCAGCAGAGCGACAAAGGCCGCGAACAGGACGGGCTGCTGCGGCAGGCGGAGAAGCAGGCGCAGCGCTTGGAACAGCAGCTGCAACAGCTGCGCGAAGAGAAAATGCAAGCGGAACGGCAGGCAGAGGAGGAGAGGCAGCGGCTTGTAGCCGAAATGGACTCCAAGGAGCGGGCGCTCCTGCAGAAGCAGGACAAGGAAGCCAAGCAAGCCCTGAAAAAGTATCAGGACGAGCTGAAGAAGCAGAAAGCCGGCTTCGATTCCGAGATTGAACTGCTAAACAAAGAGAACTCTAGCAAGCTTGAGCTGATGCAAAACGCTGCGGAGAAGGAGAAGAAGGAGGCTCAGAAGGAGCTTTCCCGGTTGAAGCGCGAGCTCGAGGCGCAACTGAAAGCGCGCGATGAAAAGCTGCGCGAGCTGGAACGCCAGCTGCGGGACAAGGAGTCCGGCCTTGGCAGCGTCTCTGAGACCATGGAGGCGCTGAAGGCGGAGAAAGCGCGGCTGCAGGCGGAGGCCGAAGAAGCGGTCGGTCGCGCCAAAGTTGAAGCGGCAGAGGCAGCGAGACTGCGGCAGGAGCTGGAGCGGCTGCGGTCGGTTTATGAGCAACGGCTCAAGGAGTCCAAGAAGGATCTGAATCAGAAAATGAACGAGCTCTCCGCCGACCTGGACAAGAAGTGGGCGGACACGCTGCGCCGTGAGACTGCCAAGCTGCGTCAGGAGTACGACATCCAGAGCAAGGCCGATAGCCAGGCCGGCCTTAAAGCGTTCAAAAAGTTGAAGGAAGAGGAGGCGGCCGAGGCGGCGCGGCAGGCGGAGGCGCGCGAGCGGAAGCTAAAAGAGGAAATCGAAGCACTGCGCGAGGCGGCTGCGGCAGCGGAGGCCGCCTGGCAGTCTCGACTGGACGAGGCTCGCGCCGAGGCGGAGAAGCAAGTGGCCGCGCTTCAGCGGGAGCTGCAGGCAGCGGAGAAGCGAGCCGCAGGCGAGTTGGAGAAACTCCGGCGTGAGAAAGATGGCGAGCTGGCGGCAACGAAGGACAGCCTGAATCGGCAGCTGCTGGAGCTGCAGTCGGCCGGCAGCGGCCTGGCCGAAGAGACGAAGCGCAGGGCGCAGCTGGAGGCGCGAGCGGAGCTGGAGAAGCTTCGGCTGGAGCTTGAGCAAGCCAAGCAAAAAGCCCTGGACGAACTGAGCAGCCGGATGGAGCGCGAGAAGGAGCAGGTGCGAAGCGAGATGGTCGGCCGATTTGCGGCTGAGCTTGACGGGCACTCGTCCAGCTATCGGCAGCAGCTGGCTGAGGTGCAGGCGGCCCTCGAGCAGGCCAAGGCGGAGGCAGAGGCGCGGGAACGGGCGCTGGCCCAGCGCGCCGATTCGCTGCGCGGCGAGTGCGCGGAGCGGGAGCGCAAGATTGACAAACTGCTGCGGGACGCGGAGGCGGCTCGAGAGGAGGCGACGGCGCTGCGGCGTAACCTGGAGGCGAAGAGTCGAGAGGCTGCAGAGGCCAAGTCCGAGTTTGATGAAGGAATCAGGTGATTCTGGGGATAAATCAGTGATTAGATCTTTGTTTACTTGTGTCAAAACGTGAATACAATATTTCACACTTTTGTTCTCGCGCAGAAAACGGGAGGAAGAGATCACCGTGCATTTCGAGGCCCGCCTGCTGAAAGTCCGGGAGGAGGCGGCTTCTGAGAAGCAGCGAGTCATCACAGAGTTCTCAAAGGCGCAGGAGCTGCTAAAGATGAAGATTTTGGACTATAAGCAGCGCTTGGAGGACAGCGAGGACCGGCTGCGAAAGCGGGACCCCAGGCCCGAAGATGTGGAGACTATTCAGGGCCTCCGGGCGCGGCTCAGCGAGCGCGAAGCCGAGGTGGCCAAGCTGGTGGTGAGCTTTCGAGGAAATCCTTAACTAACGGGACAGAAATTTGCTTTCAAATTTGTACACGTGATGTCATTGAAAGACTTTGAAAGAAAGAAAGAAATGTAAATATCGACCATCCCAGAAGATAGTGGTAATAAGCGGCTTGAATTGTCTTAACTAAAAGACTTTAAATACTACTGTCAATGAGTAGACTGCAAACTCGTTCGCATTTATGGAAAAGTATGTTTGAATGTCCTTCTTTCACTTTCCCCGTCACTGCAGGAGGACATGCGGTTCTATAAGAACGAGTTGATCAACAGGGAGACCAACTACAACAAGGTGTTTAATAGTACAAATGGGCCGCATGTTGGACTCGTGAATCCACTGGCTGCCAAGGTTTGTCACTGAGTTGCGTATTCACACTAGCTTACTGAGGAGCTTAGGTACAGACACCAGACTAATGAGAAGCTTAGGTACAGACACCAGACTACTAAGAAGCTTAGGTACAGACACCAGACTACTGAGGAGCTTAGGTACAGACACCAGACTACTGAGAAGCTTAGGTACGGACACCAGACTACTGAGTGACTTAGGTACGGACACCAGACTACTGAGAAGCTTAGGTACAGACACCAGACTACTGAGGAGCTTAGGTACAGACACCAGACTACTGAGTGGCTTAGGTAAATACACCAGACTACTGAGGAGCTTATAGGTACGAACACCAGACTACTGAGTGGCTTAGGTACAGACACCAGACTACTGAGGAGCTTAGGTACAGACACCAGACTACTGAGTGGCTTAGGTACAGACACCAGACTACTGAGAAGCTCAGGTACGGACACCAGACTACTGAGTGGCTTAGGTAAAGACACCAGACTACTGAGGAGCTTAGGTACGGACACCAGACTACTGAGTGGCTTAGGTACAGACACCAGACTACTGAGGAGCTTAGGTACGGACACCAGACTACTGAGTGGCTTAGGTACAGACACCAGACTACTAAGGAGCTTAGGTACAGACACCAGACTATTGAGGAGCTTAGGTACAGACACTAGCTTACTTCGTGGCTTAGGTACAGACACCAGACTACTGAGGAGCTTAGGTACGGACACCATCCTGCACCCGATCTCACTCCATATTGCAGCAGAAGAAGCGCAACTCAGTGTCGGATTCTCCCAGCCAGTCGGCCGCCAGCTCCACCGGCTCTCTGAAGGGCAAGGGCCGCCTGGCGCCGCTGCCCGGTTCGCCGATGCACGACGAGCCGTTGACGCCGTCGAAGCCGCTGCCGCCGGCCTCCGTGCTGGCTTCCGGGTCTAGCAAGAAGTTCTTGTAGCCAATCATCACGCTGTAGCTAAAAATATCCTTTAGAAACTTTCGTTGACTGACTTCGAGTGCAGGGTGCAAAACCAGTTGAAAACTACTCCAATTTCAATGGCGTATTTTCATGTGCTGGACAAAATTCTTCAGAATCTTCTCGACTGATCGAGCGCGCTTTGATTGGTCAGTTGTTGGCTTTGCTTTCTAGTGCATGTGTACTTAACTGTGAACTTTATGATCGGCTTTTCTTGTAGTACAACACTGTTTATTGTGAATAATGCTTATTTTACATTGACTACTTCGAAATACTTAATACACATATGCAAACTCAGAATTATAGATCTGATAATTTTATTCATTAGCCTAAAGCGCTGAGACTCTTTCTGAGCTTTGTTCATGCTGTCAATGTCTCAGGTAGGCAACTTTTAGTTCGATAGTTCAACACATTTAAAGTGAATGCGTGAGAGGCGAGAGCCTAATGCAACCTTTGTTATCCTGCTCGTTTATCATATCAACCTAGTGAGAATATTTAATTCAAATGAATAAAATAACCGCTGGAGCTGTGGTCCTGCACAGGACGCCGCCTTCGCGAAGTGGCAGGCTCTCTGTTGTCGTCCGATCCAGTTTAAGCACATTTGGACTCTACAAAGAATCTGATTCTGGAGTGCGACGCCTCACCATACTGCCTGGGTTCAACCGCATGGTGCATCGCGCTGGTGCTTCTCTGTTGGGAGCCGACGCCCTAAGCCGCCTCAGTTTCAACGCCCATATAGCTTGTTATGCTGCTGGGTTACCTGGACGATGGACCCGGGACAGCAGTCCAAGTGAAAGCCTTGACCCGGCGGGATCCTGTGCGTTCTCGAGCGTTGTATTTTACAAAAAGTGTCACAGTCAGCGTCACGTCAGTTGTAGCTCAAGCGGTCAAGCGGTGCATCCGAAATGGCCTACGCAGCGAGTCACGGACCTCAGAATCAGCACTTAGCACTCATCAAATAACTGGTCGAAGACTCAGCAGCATCCTTATCCTTGGAGTCCATCGGGCGCTGTCAGCGACTATAGGGACGACTCAGCGGTGGTCACCCCGTTACTGAGGACCTCTAAGGACGTAACCCACATGTCGTCGCACTACCCGGTCGTTACCATCGAATCCGCAGTGGTAGGATGCAGGCCAGCAACACCAAATACTCTAGC
The DNA here is from genome assembly GCA_002269645.1 of Macrostomum lignano. Taxonomy (NCBI): domain Eukaryota; kingdom Metazoa; phylum Platyhelminthes; family Macrostomidae; genus Macrostomum; species Macrostomum lignano. Next base: position 160,907 of record NIVC01002320.1, read on the forward strand.
CGGCTTCATTCAAACCGTCGGCCCAAAAGTCTCTGGCCGGGACCGTGTCGCCAGGCTTGTACGTCCGGAATCGGACCTCGCTGTCGTGTTGCTCCTTCTGCTGGCTCTGCTTGCTTGCTTAGGTCAGGACGAGCTGTGTTCAGTAGTGTTCTTAGCTTACGTCTGATGGGGAGCTCGCAGGAAGAAACACCGGTAGTCGTATGCGGTGTGGCACGATAAGTCGATAACTCAGCAAAAACCGTGTAACCTCCTCCAAAGATCTGTCACGCTGCTTTTCCCGAGACCGCTTTAGCGTCTGGGCAGCTCTGGACGGCCAGACCATTAAACGCTGAATAATGGATGCCACCCGGGCGTGCTGGATACCGTTCTTACGCAGGAATTCTGACATCTATTCGAGCCTGTTATCCAACACAATAATGTCTGGGAAACAATGGGTCGCAAAAACTTGAAACTTCTGGGTAGTGGCTGACGAAGTTGCAAAAGCAACCACACGCACGTCTAAACATTTGGAATTGGCGTCGACCACCACCACTACCGGCATCTTGCCAGCTGCCGCTTCAGCGTAGTCATGTGCAATCGCGGTCTATCTGGTCACGGCCAGGGAAGCATCGGCGAAGGTATTGGCGCCGGTACTCTTTGGCAAGGCAATCAATCTCATCGTCCATGTCAGGCCACCAGAAGTAGCCCAGGGCCAACGATTTCATGCGCGACGCTCCTGAATGGCACTGGTGGATCACTTGGAGCAACACAGCCCGAGCTGCAACTGGGATGACTCAGGCCAGCCAGTTTTTGTGACGGAATAAACTGTTTTTGTGGTTTTAGTTATAGTTTTGTCCGGACGTTTAAAAAAGTCTTTCATTTTGGTTGGTGCATCAAGGACTACTTAACGAAGTAACTTCAGTGGTCCTTGTGGTGCATTCAGTTGCTTGATTGTCGCATCATTTTTCTTATTTGTCCAATATTTTGTTACAATATTGTTCGTCACTATAGTTGTAGGATCTCTACCAACAGATATACTGCAAAGTATTCTCACTTATGACATTTTCATATCCTTTACGCAATTCTGAAAGTTTTTGGTGCTCCAAGATTTGATCTTCATCGGGCAAGGATGTGGTAGCGTGGCCTTAGTGCGATGTCTACATGTACAATGTAGGTAAGAAATGTTTAACCAAAGTTCAAATTTTACGCAGCCTGCTACTACAGGGATGAATACAAAAATGTACGCAAGAGATGACAGTGTTGAGCATGTCAGACTCAGAAGAGACCATTTTCGAGTACTACGCGTGTACATAGTACAATTACAAAAATTACTGACTAAACGGTACATACAGTGCTTAAACTTTTCCCTTTGCAATCAGCTTGTCCTGACTTCCTTTTTAGTCAGTGCAACACTTTGTGAATAATATTTCCCTTTTATCGACTAGCGACACGTACTAATATAAATACAACACATCTGCTAGCTCGGACTTATAGATCGAATGATGTTATCCTTAGTCTAAAACTTTGAGACTTTCTGAGCTTTAGCCCATGCTGCTCCGTATATTGATTTGGGCGAATTTCTCAGGTGGCACATTGGGGAATCAATCCGACTTTGGGGGGGGGGGATTTGTTTGGCAAGCCATTCCCGTTCTGTGCGAGTGGTTGAAGACTCCCCTATTGGTCGCAGAGGCATTATGGATTCGCTGCGGGTCAGCGAACCCCCGGTCAGGACCAGGATGCGACCTGGCCTAAAGAGTGTCACTGCTTAGGATTTGCGTTATGCAGCGCATTCCCAGGCCTTCTCAGTTTCCGTGTAACGCTGAAGCGCATTGCGAGCGTCTGCTCGGTAAGTCAGTAAAGCGATATTGCTATGGCTGAATTCCATGTGCATTTAACTTGTATCGCACTCATTTTTCCACCTAAAGAGGGGTTCATATTACCGCGAGTACCTCTGCCGGTCGTCCAAGATTGCTCAAATTTGATCAATCTTGGACCCGCAACAGTTCGAATTTTAAAGTACAGCTCTACAGTATGTAAGCAGAGTTTCAAGTACATTTTAGTATTTATTTAGCTCTATACTTGTAAAGTGTCTCAAGTCCCTCACCAATACGATTGGCATGAGTAGATCAACCAAGGACCACTAGTCCTTGAGATCAACGTGCAGAGCAGGCCCAATCAGCCTGACTTATTTAACAAAAAATGAATTGGCTCAAGAAGTATGCTGCTTCTCCAGAGACGATGTTGTCGCCATCCTTTCATCCCCTCTGTTGCATCTTCTTTTTGAGAAATTTCTTTGCGCCCTGGGCTGATGCAGCTTAGAAAATACTGTGCGGATTTTTTGGCAGGTTGAAATCTACGAGTATTTTCTGGTGTACTCAACGGGAAATAGCAGACAGTGCAGCCTCCCAGAGCAGCAGGTGGTTACTCATTCTATTGTCTTGGCATGAGTGCCGGCTTGAGCTCTCTGACCTTGAGCTCTAAGTTGAGCAGGACTTTTGCAGTAGCGCCCATCTGCTCACGACTTTTTAGGAAACTCTTCATTGCCTGAGCTCTCATTGTTTGGCGTGAAGTTGAGTGACAGACAACAGCAAGCAGACTTTGACAGTCCAGAACTGACATATTCTCGACTGTAGCTTCTTCTAGCTAACACTACCAAACTGCATTTTTCATTGGCTTAAAACATGCTTATATTTTACAAGACACGGCAATACTCTTTACACTGTAGATTTCACACCTGCCGATAAATTTGGTTCAGGATGCTAGATCATATGGCGTACGGTAATGCACAGATTCATGAATTCATGATCTTCCTCACCAAGTAGCCAATCTGTCTCATGCTGCAGATGAGAGCTTCCTCACCAGGTAGCCATTCTGTCTCATGCTGCAGATGAGAGCTTCCTCACCAGGTAGCCATTCTGTCTCATGCTGCAGATGAAAGCTTCCTCACCAACTAGCCATTCTGTCTCATGGATGAGAGCTTCCTCACCAACTAGCCATTCTGTCTCATGGATGAGAGCTTCCTCACCAAGTAGCCATTCTGTCTCATGGATGAGAGCTTCCTCACCAGGTAGCCATTCTGTCTCATGGATGAGAGCTTCCTCACCAACTAGCCATTTTGTCTCATGCTGCAGATGAGAGCTTCCTCACCAGGTAGCCAATCTGTCTCATGCTGCAGATGAGAGCGTCCTCACCAGGTAGCCAATCTGTCTCATGCTGCAGATGAGAGCTTCCTCACCAACTAGCCATTCTGTCTCATGCTGCAGATGAGAGCTTCCTCACCAGGTAGCCATTCTGTCTCATGCTGCAGATGAGAGCTTCCTCACCAACTAGCCATTCTGTCTCATGCTGCAGATGAGAGCTTCCTCACCAGGTAGCCAATCTGTCTCATGCTGCAGATGAGAGCTTCCTCACCAGGTAGCCAATCTGTCTCATGCTGCAGATGAGAGCTTCCTCACCAGGTAGCCAATCTGTCTCATGCTGCAGATGAGAGCTTTCTCACCAGGTAGCCAATCTGTCTCATGCTGCAGATGAGAGCTTCCTCACCAACTAGCCATTTTGTCTCATGCTGCAGATGAGAGCTTCCTCACCAGGTAGCCAATCTGTCTCATGCTGCAGATGAGAGCTTCCTCACCAGGTAGCCAATCTGTCTCATGCTGCAGATGAGAGCTTCCTCACCAGGTAGCCAATCTGTCTCATGCTGCAGATGAGAGCTTCCTCACCAACTAGCCATTCTGTCTCATGCTGCAGATGAGAGCTTCCTCACCAACTAGCCATTCTGTCTCATAGATGAGAGCTTTCTCACCAGGTAGCCAATCTGTCTCATGCTGCAGATGAGAGCTTCCTCACCAACTAGCCATTCTGTCTCATGCTGCAGATGAGAGCTTCCTCACCAACTAGCCATTTTGTCTCATGCTGCAGATGAGAGCTTCCTCACCAGGTAGCCAATCTGTCTCATGCTGCAGATGAGAGCGTCCTCACCAGGTAGCCATTCTGTCTCATGCTGCAGATGAAAGCTTCCTCACCAACTAGCCATTCTGTCTCATAGATGAGAGCTTCCTCACCAACTAGCCATTCTGTCTCATAGATGAGAGCTTCCTCACCAAGTAGCCATTCTGTCTCATAGATGAGAGCTTCCTCACCAGGTAGCCATTCTGCCTCATGCTGCAGATGAGAGCTTTCTCACCAGGTAGCCAATCTGTCTCATGCTGCAGATGAGAGCTTCCTCACCAACTAGCCATTCTGTCTCATAGATGAGAGCTTCCTCACCAAGTAGCCATTCTGTCTCATAGATGAGAGCTTCCTCACCAGGTAGCCATTCTGTATCATAGATGAGAGCTTCCTCACCAGGTAGCCATTCTGTCTCATGCTGCAGATGAGAGCTTCCTCACCAACTAGCCATTCTGTCTCATAGATGAGAGCTTCCTCACCAACTAGCCATTTTGTCTCATGCTGCAGATGAGAGCTTTCTCCCCAAGTAGCCATTCTGTCTCATAGATGAGAGCTTCCTCACCAACTAGCCATTCTGTCTCATAGATGAGAGCTTCCTCACTGACTAGCCATTCTGTCTCATAGATGAGAGCTTCCTCACCAACTAGAAATTCTGTCTCATAGATGAGAGCTTCCTCACCAACTAGCCATTCTGTCTCATAGATGAGAGCTTCCTCACCAACTAGCCATTCTGTCTCATAGATGAGAGCTTCCTCACCAACTAGCCATTCTGTCTCATGCTGCAGATGAGAGCTTCCTCACCAACTAGCCATTCTGTCTCATAGATGAGAGCTTCCTCACCAACTAGCCATTCTGTCTCATAGATGAGAGCTTCCTCACCAACTAGCCATTCTGTCTCATAGATGAGAGCTTCCTCACCAACTAGCCATTCTGTCTCATAGATGAGAGCTTCCTCACCAACTAGCCATTCTGTCTCATGCTGCAGATGAGAGCTTCCTCACCAACTAGCCATTCTGTCTCATGGATGAGAGCTTCCTCACCAACTAGCCATTCTGTCTCATAGATGAGAGCTTCCTCACTAACTAGCCATTCTGTCTCATAGATGAGAGCTTCCTCACCAGGTAGCCATTCTGTCTCATGCTGCAGATGAGAGCTTCCTCACCAAGTAGCCATTCTGTCTCATGCTGCAGATGAGAGCTTCCTCACCAGGTAGCCAATCTGTCTCATGCTGCAGATGAGAGCATCCTCACCAGGTAGCCAATCTGTCTCATGCTGCAGATGAGAGCTTCCTCACCAACTAGCCATTCTGTCTCATGGATGAGAGCTTCCTCACCAACTAGCCATTCTGTCTCATGCTGCAGATGAGAGCTTCCTCACCAGGTAGCCATTCTGTCTCATAGATGAGAGCTTCCTCACCAACTAGCCATTCTGTCTCATAGATGAGAGCTTCCTCACCAACTAGCCATTCTGTCTCATAGATGAGAGCTTCCTCACCAACTAGCCATTCTGTTTCATAGATGAGAGCTTCCTCACTAACTAGCCATTCTGTCTCATAGATGAGAGCTTCCTCACCAACTAGCCTTTCTGTCTCATAGATGAGAGCTTCCTCACCAACTAGCCATTCTGTCTCATAGATGAGAGCTTCCTCACCAAGTAGCCATTCTGTCTCATAGATGAGAGCTTCCTCACCAACTAGCCATTCTGTCTCATGCTGCAGATGAGAGCTTTCTCCCCAGGTAGCCATTCTGTCTCATGGATGAGAGCTTCCTCACCAACTAGCCATTCTGTCTCATGGATGAGAGCTTCCTCACCAACTAGCCATTCTGTCTCATGCTGCAGATGAGAGCTTCCTCACCAACTAGCCATTCTGTCTCATGGATGAGAGCTTCCTCACCAACTAGCCATTCTGTCTCATAGATGAGAGCTTCCTCACCAACTAGCCATTCTGTCTCATGCTGCAGATGAGAGCTTCCTCACCAACTAGCCATTCTGTCTCATAGATGAGAGCTTCCTCACCAACTAGCCATTCTGTCTCATAGATGAGAGCTTCCTCACCAACTAGCCATTCTGTCTCATAGATGAGAGCTTCCTCACCAACTAGCCATTCTGTCTCATAGATGAGAGCTTCCTCACCAGGTAGCCAATCTGTCTCATGCTGCAGATGAGAGCTTCCTCACCAGGTAGCCAATCTGTCTCATAGATGAGAGATTCCTCACCAACTAGCCATTCTGTCTCATAGATGAGAGCTTCCTCACCAACTAGCCATTCTGTCTCATAGATGAGAGCTTCCTCACCAACTAGCCATTCTGTCTCATGCTGCAGATGAGAGCTTCCTCACCAGGTAGCCATTCTGTCTCATGCTGCAGATGAGAGCTTCCTCACCAGGTAGCCATTCTGTCTCATAGATGAGAGCTTCCTCACCAGGTAGCCATTCTGTCTCATAGATGAGAGCTTCCTCACCAACTAGCCATTCTGTCTCATGGATGAGAGCTTCCTCACCAACTAGCCATTCTGTCTCATGCTGCAGATGAGAGCTTCCTCACCAGGTAGCCAATCTGTCTCATGCTGCAGATGAGAGCTTCCTCACCAGGTAGCCATTCTGTCTCATGCTGCAGATGAGAGCTTCCTCACCAGGTAGCCATTCTGTCTCATAGATGAGAGCTTCCTCACCAACTAGCCATTCTGTTTCATAGATGAGAGCTTCCTCACTAACTAGCCATTCTGTCTCATAGATGAGAGCTTCCTCACCAACTAGCCTTTCTGTCTCATAGATGAGAGCTTCCTCACCAACTAGCCATTCTGTCTCATAGATGAGAGCTTCCTCACCAACTAGCCATTCTGTCTCATAGATGAGAGCTTCCTCACCAACTAGCCATTCTGTCTCATGCTGCAGATGAGAGCTTTCTCCCCAGGTAGCCATTCTGTCTCATGGATGAGAGCTTCCTCACCAACTAGCCATTCTGTCTCATGGATGAGAGCTTCCTCACCAACTAGCCATTCTGTCTCATGCTGCAGATGAGAGCTTCCTCACCAGGTAGCCAATCTGTCTCATGCTGCAGATGAGAGCTTCCTCACCAAGTAGCCATTCTGTCTCATGCTGCAGATGAGAGATTCCTCACCAACTAGCCATTCTGTCTCATAGATGAGAGCTTCCTCACCAACTAGCCATTCTGTCTCATGCTGCAGATGAGAGCTTCCTCACCAACTAGCCATTCTGTCTCATAGATGAGAGCTTCCTCACCAACTAGCCATTCTGTCTCATAGATGAGAGCTTCCTCACCAACTAGCCATTCTGTCTCATAGATGAGAGCTTCCTCACCAACTAGCCATTCTGTCTCATAGATGAGAGCTTCCTCACCAACTAGCCATTCTGTCTCATAGATGAGAGCTTCCTCACCAACTAGCCATTCTGTCTCATAGATGAAAGCTTCCTCACCAGGTAGCCAATCTGTCTCATAGATGAGAGATTCCTCACCAACTAGCCATTCTGTCTCATAGATGAGAGCTTCCTCACCAACTAGCCATTCTGTCTCATAGATGAGAGCTTCCTCACCAACTAGCCATTCTGTCTCATGCTGCAGATGAGAGCTTCCTCACCAGGTAGCCATTCTGTCTCATGCTGCAGATGAGAGCTTCCTCACCAGGTAGCCATTCTGTCTCATAGATGAGAGCTTCCTCACTAACTAGCCATTCTGTCTCATAGATGAGAGCTTCCTCACCAACTAGCCATTCTGTCTCATGGATGAGAGCTTCCTCACCAAGTAGCCATTCTGTCTCATGCTGCAGATGAGAGATTTCTCCCCAGGTAGCCATTCTGTCTCATAGATGAGAGCTTCCTCACCAACTAGCCATTCTGTCTCATGCTGCAGATGAGAGCTTTCTCCCCAGGTAGCCATTCTGTCTCATAGATGAGAGCTTCCTCACCAACTAGCCATTCTGTCTCATAGATGAGAGCTTCCTCACTGACTAGCCATTCTGTCTCATAGATGAGAGCTTCCTCACCAACTAGCCATTCTGTCTCATAGATGAGAGCTTCCTCACCAACTAGCCATTCTGTCTCATAGATGAGAGCTTCCTCACCAACTAGCCATTCTGTCTCATAGATGAGAGCTTCCTCACCAAGTAGCCAATCTGTCTCATGCTGCAGATGAGAGATTTCTCCCCAAGTAGCCATTCTGTCTCATGCTGCAGATGAGAGATTTCTCCCCAAGTAGCCATTCTGTCTCATGCTGCAGATTATAGCTTTCTCACTGAGCAGAGTCTGGGCACCAAATACTATGTCCATCTTAAGAGAGGCCGGGAAAGTGCAGACGGAATTGGCAGCCGTCACGGATAAAGCAGTGACGCGCGCATGGTTTCAAGCTGAATCAAAATATTAATTTGTCTAATGACCGGGGCAGACTGAGGATTGGCAAAGGAAGAGTGCGCCGCAGAGTCCTGAGGCACTAGCAGCTCAGCATCATCAGCGCAGTGCTGTGGGATGGCTGGCGGCCTAGTCTAGCGAGAAATCCGTGAAATTAGCCGTCATCCAACGGACAGGCTGAGAGAAAGGAAAATAATTAATCTGAGTTTCTAAAGAACCTGGCTCAGAAAGTGCTGGTATACGAGAGCGGAGTTTATCTAGCTAAAAAGAGTCCAACCGACCAGGAACTGCTAGAATACTCTAGCAGTAGGGGAGCACGGGAGCACGGGAAGCGCAAAGTTTATGAGGCTGATCATTTGGAGCGCATGACTACCTGGTCATGGTCAGGCAGTTTACACACTGTAATATGGTCTTGAGTGTGTACACGGAATTAAACCTAAAATCAATGATTCGAGTGAAAATCTTTCGACTGGAAATAAAGCGACTGGAAATCAAGCGACTGGAGATCAAGCGACTGGAAATCCAACGACTGAAAATCAAGTGACTGAAAATCCAACGACTGAAAATCCAACGACTGGAAATAAAGCGACTGGAAATCAAGCGACTGGAAATCAAGCGACTGGAAATCAAGCGACTGGAAATCAAGCGACTGGAAATCAAGCGACTGTAAATCAAGCGACTGTAAATCAAGCGACTGGAAATCAAGCGACTGGAAATCAAGCGACTGGAAATCAAGCGACTGGAAATCAAGCGACTGGAAATCAAGCGACTGGAAATCAAGCGACTGGAAATCAAGCGACTGGAAATCAAGCGACTGGAAATCAAGCGACTGGAAATCAAGCGACTGGAAATCAAGCGACTGGAAATCAAGCAACTGGAAATCAAGCAACTGGAAATCAAGCTACTGGAAATAAAGCGACTGGAGATCAAGCAACTGGAAATCAAGCGACTGGAAATCAAGCGACTGGAAAACAAGCGACTGGAAATCAAGCGACTGGAAATCAAGCTACTGGAAATAAAGCGACTGGAGATCAAGCAACTGGAAATCAAGCGACTGGAAAACAAGCGACTGGAAATCAAGCGACTGGAAATCAAGCGACTGGAAATCCAACGACTGGAAATCAAGCTACTGGAAATAAAGCGACTGGAAATCAAGCGACTGGAAATCAAGCGACTGGAAATCAAGCGACTGGAAATCAAGCGACTGGAAATCAAGCGACTGGAAATCAAGCGGCTCTTTGTAAGCTGAAGTTTCAATCTGGGAAAGAAATGCTGAATGTTGTAAAATGTAAGAATAGGAGATCCAATTAATTGGTTATTTCTTGAGTTCCGACTTTCGTTCCCAGCTCTTCCGTTCTCCATAGCGCTTTGAGTAGTCATTGAGCCCCAAAGAAGCTAACCTACATTGAAGAAAAGATGTTTTGAGATTCTTGCGATTTCGAATTTAAATTTTAATTCGAACGACTATATACAATGCTCGGGCCATTATTCGCTTTGGTTCTACTGTCAGTAGCTGAAACTCGAACGTAATTTATTCACGAAATGGTTTCTACCCCAATCAGTTTCAAATTACCAGAGCCCAGAGTAGATGCCAAGTCAAGGCAAGCCGTCCCTGGACGAGTCCGCCTCTTCTGGGACAGCTCGCGTCAGAGGATTTCTGGCTTGGTTTTTTGAAATTTAATTTGACAGAAATAAGAAACTTTGACGGTCAAACTTTGCGCAGCTGCGACGAAATTCCCAGATACGATGATTTATTCATTCACTAGGAATTCGGTTGGGCAAAGCACAGTAAAGAAGTGCGGCCAGCAACAGGCTTCTTACTTTACTTCGGAACACAGTTCTCTGAGCTGTTGTGAGTATACAAGATAGTGTTCTCATGTCAAACGGTATTCACTATTGTGCTCAAAGGCAATTGCAAGCCAACTGGCCTACATAGTAACAAAAGCTGAGCCAGTAGAAACAATGCTGCACCTGTCAACACCGCGGCCTCATAGTTGTTCGGGTCGGGAGAACAGCTGCTTGTTGACATTGGCGCCGCTGGTGGCTGCATTCCTGAGTTGCATGGTGAAACAGGTAAGAAAAGAATGCACCGACATGCTGTAGTCAAGGTCAAGTGCGTCAATTGTAGGAAGATGTGCTCACAATGAATGCCTCAATGAACTCTAACGTAGAGCATGAATTTCATCCTAAAGCATAAATATTCGATGCCTCGAGAAACTATAATTGAGATGCCCCTAACCCTGTCTTTCCCAGATCCCAGATCTCAAATCCTCGCCAGCCCTTAAGTACGTATAATGATCGAAACTTTATAGGCTTCTCGTGAGGCTCCAATGCCCGAGCGTCGGTCTCAGACTAGATGAGAGCTTCCTCACCATTATTATTATTATCACTATTACACCTGCCCTAATGGCCAGATGTGCAACCGACAGCTCAGCCGCAGCTATTGCGCGGCGCATTGATGAAGGCCGCGTACGGCTGTTCAGTCCAAGAACTGGGGGGTCGCCACACACCCTCAATTATCCCAGCTAATGCTGGCAACCATTTTACAGCTGGGTGAACTGAAGCAATGCAGAGTTAAGTGTCTTGCTCAAGAACGCAAATTGTTCCAGTGGGATCGAGAATCGAACCCCCGACCTTTAAGTCATGAGTCTGACGCTCTAAACACTGGGCTACAGCCTCTTCTATTGTCTCAGAAGAATTCAACGGATCCTGATTGACCTAATAACACTTGCTAACTACGAATCGATCTGAACTCATGGGGCGGGCGGAATTCCTAGCTAAACAGAGCCTTGAATGACTCAAGTGAGTTCAGTCAAGCCGATATAGATTCAAACCGCAGATTCTGTTATGATGAGAGCGGCCTCTGGAGCATACATACAGTCCGCTGGTGAATACTGCCAGTTCAAATTGATACTGTGTATTCTGAATATTAAGTGGGAAGCTCCGATTAATTGTAGCGCAGGCTGATAAGCTAATTAATTAATTGGCTTGGCCAACACGAGCCATATTTGCCTGGCGGCCGCATTGCTTTTCGGTGAATAGGACAGAAGCTTATTGCCTTCTCTGCCAGTTTGACCTAGCTTCCTCTAGCACCTGTGCTAGCCTCCATTGGCTTCCTCTAGCACCTGTGCTAGCCTCCATTGGCTTCCTCTAGCACCTGTGCTAGCCTCCATTGGCTTCATCTAGCACCTGTGCTAGCCTCCATTGGCTTCCTCTAGCACCTGTGCTAGCCTCCATTGGCTTCCTCTAGCACCTGTGCTAGCCTCTATTGGCTTCCTCTAGCACCTGTGCTAGCCTCTATTGGCTTCCTCTAGCACCTGTGCTAGCCTCTATTGGCTTCCTCTAGCACCTGTGCTAGCCTCTATTGGCTTCCTCTAGCACCTGTGCTAGCCTCTATTGGCTTCCTCTAGCACCTGTGCTAGCCTCCATTGGCTTCCTCTAGCACCTGTGCTAGCCTCCATTGGCTTCCTCTAGCACCTGTGCTAGCCTCCATTGGCTTCCTCTAGCACCTGTGCTAGCTTCCATTGGCTTCCTCTAGCACCTGTGCTAGCCTCCATTGGCTTCCTCTAGCACCTGTGCTAGCCTCTATTGGCTTCCTCTAGCACCTGTGCTAGCCTCCATTGGCTTCCTCTAGCACCTGTGCTAGCCTCCATTGGCTTCCTCTAGCACCTGTGCTAGCCTCCATTGGCTTCCTCTAGCACCTGTGCTAGCCTCCATTGGCTTCCTCTAGCACCTGTGCTAGCCTCCATTGGCTTCCTCTAGCACCTGTGCTTGCTTTCATTGGGCTCAAATTACACCTGTGCCAGCCTGACTAGCCTGAAATGACACCTGTGCTAGCCTGACTGGTCCCATTGACACCTGTGCTAGCCTGACTGGTCCCAATGACACCTGTGTTTGCATCGCATTTATCTATGAATTTACTACAGCTGTCGCATATATCGGGAAAACAAATATGATTGAAAATTCGCACCTTACCGACTTCAAAATCTACGGACTAGCACAGGCCGCACCTGCTCTCTGTCCACTCGCAATGACCCGCGCAGCTGAGAGAGAATTGCCCGCTGCGTGGCGCGTAACGGGAAGCGCAGCACAAGAGGCTGCTTAGCGAGAAGAGCGAGGAACCGCTGCTTGAATTTTCGAATACGCTTCACGCTTAAATTGTAATTCGATTGGACATCCTTGCAGTCTGCTCTCCTTCCCATACTTCTCTATAATGGCACTTCCACTGAATTGCTGAGTTGCCGGAAAAATTCTTACTCTTAGCAGTATTACGCCCGTAGTTGGGCATTACTTGAGCTGTGTGGGGAGACCAGGCTCTCAGATGCAGGGATTGGGAAGCTATGAGCCTTCTTATTCTGAATATGATGGAAAGTATAGCTGAACGATTCTCAAAAACACGTAGATTCTCATAGAGCTGGATAGACAGACAGACAGACAGACAGACAGACAGACAGACAGACAGACAGACAGACAGACAGACAGACAGACAGACAGACAGACAGACAGACAGACAGACAGACAGACAGACAGACAGACAGACACAGGCAGGCATAAAGGCAGCGAAGAGATGCAGATACGGTTTGAGGATTGAAAGCAAGCTTAGTGAGGCTCAGGCACAGATGAAGCTTGTCAGTGCAGTCCGAACCCCTCATTGCTCGTCACAATTGCGATTATTCAAAATTTTCTTCCCCCTCCTCTCCCTCTCCCCGTTCCCTCCTGGCTGCCACAGGCCGGCCTCAATTAGAACAGGGGGCGGAGGATTCCCAAGCCTGGCTTAGCCAAAAAATTTTAAACCAACCAGTGGCAGCCGGCACTGAGTGGCGGACCTGCCGGGCACGGAGGCTTCAGGCGCTATAAAATTATCATTTTATACAGTAGCTGTGAAACCCACATTTTTGAAAGAGTCGGAGAGAGAGAAAAGGAAAGTCAATCCAGCCGGAAGCCGTGTTGCCAGGCAAACAAGGATCTGTCTGGCGCGCAGGAAAGCAGCTCAGTCAAAGCCTGCCTACCAACCAATGATGGCCAGATTTCGCGCACAGGCGAGCCGCGAAGACGGAGCGTTGGAAGACTTTGAGATGCGTGAGTTTTGTGCTGCACGAGTACGTAGGCTAATCCCGAGGCCGGTGCTCAGCTTTAGGGACAGACAGCCTTGCCTGCCTTGAGCAGAATGCAATATAAAGCATCGAATACAGTCCCGGTTAGCCATTGGACTGATGCAATGACGCGCTTTCAAATTTTGATTACTTGTTTAAAATTCAGTCCCGATTCGACGGGGATTTAGTAGGGGGACGATAATTACCGGAATTCTGCTGCTCGATTTTCTGGATTTATGGGCCACATAAAAATTCTGTGCAGCTCTCGTGCTGGAGAAGAGAATTATCTTTAAAGTAGGGGGGGGGAGTTTAATCCCGACCAGCAGCCTGATGCTTTTCTTCAAGCTTATCTGCCTAATTGCACCAGATGGAGGTAGTGGAACGACCCAGCTCGAGGAAAAGCTGCGTTTTTGTACGCTGCCAGTTGCCCCCATATTTTACCGGCCACACACACGCAGGTCCAGCCTGTCAGACGGGTCACTGGATAAGGCAGGTTTATTGGTCCCAATTAAAAGAAACAAATGCCTATCGCTTATTGAGCAATTAAAAAGCGAGTTATTTTTCTTGCTGTCTAAAACTCAAAACTAGCCGTGATAAATAATTTACTCTGGCAGCAGTAATCACTCCTCCCCCAGTTGAAATTAATTGAGCCAATGGGGAATTGAGGCATGACCAGCGCTGCAGAAAATTTTATGGAAATTCGAGGCCAACAGCTAGCTGCGAGGAGCATATTTGCATGCCTTTTGATGAATTTAGCCCTGGGAAGGGTCGACTTGAAGTTTCGAAATTGAGTGCTTCTTGGACACCAATGCCATCTTGCCATTGGCGCAGGTTTACCAAACGCTACTCTTTCTAATTTTTCACCCCAAAGTCTGCAAGCCTAAAGTGCCAGTGAGTGCACGCACACCTTTCAAGTTTCCAGACTTCCGCGGGATAAAATTTATCACTTATGTGGCATGGGTTTGTGCCGCAGGCGTGGCTTATAGCAATAACTTTTAGCTTGCCCTCGACCACCCTGGAAGCTTTTGCAGCTCAAAATCCAATAGAACAGTTTTATGAGTCTCCACAACAGCGCAGCGCCTGCCATTAGGTGCTCCCTACGTGTGCGGTCTGTCGAACATGATTTATTGAATTAGCATGCGACCAGGCGCTGGAAATTCCTTCGCTTCCGCTGCATCTCCAGGCTCAATGTAATGACAAAATGGAACATCATTGGTCATGAAGCTTAGAGATCTACAGTTCACTTATTATCTAGCCCGCGTTCCTTTTTTCTGTTTCTCTACGGTAATTAAATTTGGTCCATTGGCTGCCGGCCCCAAGGGGTTCGGTCCCTGCTTCTGCTTGTTGCTTTTCTCCCACTATTCAAGGATCTTCAGCTGTCCGGCAATCTGCAAGCTCCGGACGGTTGCCCTCTTCCCTCCTGTCTCCCGAGTCCCAACTCCTCTCTCTGGCTTGTCCGTCTGTCTGTCTCTCTGGCAGCGAATCGTCTATCAGCCAGCTGCCAGGAGAATCGCAATAAATAGTGATAGTTCATTACTAGCAAGGTTACAATGTGCTCCGCTTTGGCTTATCAAAACCACACGGAAACAACAAAACCTAAAAACTTCTCATTCTCTACGCCTGATACGCTTCTGCTCTGTAGGTACACCAACTGTAGTTGCTGTCGTGGTTTTCCCATATGAGCGTAAAACTTTACATCTCCAACAAATTTTAGAAGGCATCGACGAGGACTACCGCAAAGCCTTCCTAGAAGACGAGGCCGAGCAGCAGCAGCCGCTGACCCAGCAAAAGTCATCTGCTGTTTCTGCTAAATCAAAACGTGAGTGTTACGATGGCTTGGTAACGGGTAGATTCTCTGCAGTGCAGGAAAACTATAGCTATAGGTGCTGAAGAGGGCGGATGGTACTTTCTCTAAGAGTTTGACTTGTTGTGTAGAACGTCATGTAAAGGCGATCGCATCGCGTAACAGCTGACGTAGACGGAGGCCAATTAAAGATTCTGACCGACTCCCGCATCTGTTGATGTCTTTGTCAGAAGTAATTTGCGCACAGGCAAACGCCTGGGCGTGGGCCGAAAACGCACACAGCTGCATTTGTCTTCGTTTCTCTATCCGATTGCGGGATCCGATTGACAAGCGGCATGAAAAATATCCCTTGTAGATATTTATCCGACTCCTGAAGTACAACAGACTTACGCTCGTAGTTCTAGTTAACTAGCTCACTTACTGACCTCATGCTCTTCCATCAAAGCAGCGGTATCGATCCAGTAGCTCCGGATGGATGGAGGGATCGGCCGGAGTGGACTGTTGCCAGAAACAGTGCGCCGGATTCATTTTTCTGCTTTTAGTCAATCAATCAGCCTCGTATTCTAACTTATTCCATGGTAAGCCGGCCCGCTCTCCCATTACCTCTTTCCCACCTTCTTGGTGTCTCTAGGAGGTGGCGAAAAGTTTTCCCTGGCGTAGGAGAAGCAGGCGTAGGCCCTTGCACCGCGGCGGATCACCCCGAGGCTCATCCATCAAGCGAGATTATTCCCGTATGCTGTTAAGGCGAGACTTGAGCGGAAGCAGCTAGAAGGGGGCTGAAAGTGCCCGCCCCTCACTGATTGCCGCCTAAGGGGAGCCCAGGCTAGCATGTGGTGAATGCGCGCAACTGTTATTATTTAACATGTGAAGTGTGAAGCCACTTTGTGAGGGTCTTGTTTTGGTGCGCCTCTCCTCTACGCATTGCCAAGCCATAATTTGACGCCCGGGTGAACATTGCGCGCTCAGCGTGAAAGGATTCCACTAAACCAGATGGTGGCTAGTACTAATATATCTAGGATTCGATAGACGCTCTGGTTTGGGATCAGCTGGTTGAACATCTTATTCCGCTTTGCAGTGCCATCCAACAACAACATGGAGGGTCGCAAGACAAGTGCTATGCTTTTCTGCGAGTGCAGCTCCATTCGAGGCATGCCGAAGATTGCCAGATCATCGTCCAGCTTCCTCAGACGGATGTGGCTCTCCTTTATCATTGGCATGACCCTGGTCCTCATCGTGTCCTCGTCATTGTCCGTTCGTAGCTACCTGCAGTATGACGTCATTGTGCATACTTCAGACATTCCCGAATTTCCGTCAAAGTTTCCAGCGATTACCATCTGTCTACACCGGCCATTTTCTCAAAGGGCGCTCAGTCTGTGGGCAAACGGCTCTGTCATGTCGCCGAGAGGCTACAACCAACGCTTGCGACGCTGGGCTCAGGAGGCGATCAACAAGACTGAGAGTAACTTCTCGCGCATCAAGCAAAAGGACGCGGTACCGATATTCTACGCGCTCTACTACGATATGCTCGAGATGTACTATCAGAATGTGCGCTATGAAGACACTACGCTGTTAAGCCACGATCCCAGCGTCATTCGAAAGTGCATCATCATGACCAAGTGGGGAGAAAGTCACTTCAAAGATCCTTGCAACCTCACCGACCATAATTTCAACATCAAACTTTTCTCGCACCCAAAGCACTTCAACTGCTACACTGTCGAGCCGAACAGCGAAGCCTCCTCGTTAGACACGATCTTCCTCGGACTGGCCGTGGACCTTGGGCCTAAGCCTGATTACCTCAACCTACAGCAGGGCTTTCTCAACGACGTTTTTGATCAGGCCACCGGTCTACGACTGGTGATCCACGAGCCGAATCGTTATCCCGATGTCGAGCAGTTCGGCAAGAACATCGAGGCGGGAAAGATGACGGAACTGGCTTACACGCCGACCCTCTGGAATCGTAGCAATACGCCAGTGAAGCCGTGCATTGAAGGCGACGCCGAACCGTTCGAGGACCTCGGTCGGAGGTTCGACTACTCGCAACGTGAATGCACACGGATGAAGACTCAACGTGCAGCCATGGAACGCTGCGGCTGCATCATCTGCTTACCAGGGCATCCGCGACCGAGAATCCCGGGACCCGATGTAGCCTACTGCGGCACCTTCACTGACGCCTACAATCGAACTACGGACGACTTTATACGTTTCTCCAACTGCTATGTGGAAGATGTTCAGCCATCTGAGGACCATCTGAAGCCGTGCCTATCCCGGTGCGTGTTCTCAGAGTACGAGACCAAGCTGTCCGTGACGGAGTGGGGCGCTACAGATTGGCAGGTGTATTGGTCTGGCAAGTACCTCAACGACATCGAGGAGCTACAGCGGCTCATGAATCAACGCGATAGCAGACCAGAAGAAGAACAGCAAGGTCTGGCGCCTCGTTTCGATGACGTAAAGAAGCGAATCATGCACTACCTGACGAAAGAAAACCTGACATCAGTACAGGCCTCCGCGGACCAGATGGTCGAGTCGAAGAATTTTGCCTACGTCGTCCTAAAGCGAAAAGGCGAAAACTTGATTTTGAAGCAGGAAAAGCAGGTGCTGACGCTCAATGCATTGATGTCCCAAATTGGCGGCCTTTGCTCTCTGACTATCGGCCTCACCTGTGCGTGTATTGTCGAGGTGGTAGAGTTTTTCTACATCTACTTGACAGCGTTCAGAACAAATGGTCAAGCTGGAACAGCCGCCATCAACAATGACGGCGGTGGTGGAGGTGTCGGCGCCAGCGAAAGCAGCGCGGGAGTCGGCACGCACGGCCAGCGAACCGTCCTGCTGCCTGGCACGGCTCCAACTTCGCTCGACCTGGACAATGCCGGAAATCATGGAGACCAGCGGATAGAGCATCGGCAGCTGCATCAGAGGTCATCCCAAATCTAATTCTTAATTGAGCGCTTGACAATTACGACCTACCTATTGACAATATTTATTTAGCTACTCCAAGCCGATGTTGAGCCACGAAGCTCTCTAGGATCTCTCAGAATCTGCTGTGCGCTCTTGAGTATCTCCCTTTTCTGGCACACCTGGACAGGAGAGACTCTTCTATCTATTGGTGACAAAGTTTAGCAAACACTATCGGATAAATTTTGCACGTTACCGAGACCCAGTGAGCTCCGCTAGTTGACAGTTTCCGGAGTGCAAGTGTTGACTCCATTGGGGCTCAGGTAGAAGCGGAACAGTCGCAAAGGCACTCCAAGCTTTAGCAAAATGGTCGCTGCCTATGTAGGTCCTGAGGTCTCAACTAATTATTTGTCTGGAGAAGATTGCCAGCCATTGTTTTATCTCGATTGAGAGCCTTCACCGACAATTGATTTACAGGATCTAACAAATATCAGGATGCTTAGGTACGAGAAAGCATAGTTATAAACCGTTAAGCCAGGTCCCTAGTAAAAACATTTAGTCCGAGACGGACCCATTAGTAGGCATAAGAGCCTTGCAGTACAAGGATAGCCTAGCTTGGCACGGAATTTTCCTCAATCGTGGGTCCAGACATCTGTCTAGCTTTGGAATGCATTGGGGAAGACAAAGGGCCAGTATGCGCCGCATTCCTTGGGTTTATTAGGCTTGTGTGCTCTTTACAATGTCAGGGGGAAAATTTGGAATGCGGTATTAGTTACTCGTATTTGCCGGTCAAGTTTTGAAAATTGCTTGTCAGATCACCTGCCGCGACTCCAGCTCGCCGCCCGGGAGACAAAAGTTGCCGATTAGTCCAAAGAGGAGCTTGAAGAAGTGCCCCGGCGCGGGGCTGGGTCGCACCGCTAGCTGATATTGATAGCGGGGCTGAAAGCGCACAGGGCCAGTTGCTTATCTAATGTTGCCTTCCATTCCGAGAAGAAAATGGAAATGTAATGGCTGACAAGATATGATGCGCTAAATGATCAGCAGCTGTTTTCCGGCTCTCCCCCTCCTCCTTCAGTATTTTATTGGACCACAGGGCGCTTCTGACGCCCTAAACTACATTTAGTTATGCAGCAGAAAAGTACAAACATGCCGACTCCCGCCATTCTTTAAGTAGTAACAACCCAGCCTTGCCTTCTGGTTCCGTGACATTTTATATCATATTGCTTCTTTCTGCTCCTAATGTGACGCTATACGTACTCGTCCATTTTTTATGCATGCTAAATTTTTCATTCTCTTGCTTTTGAATTTCAAATGCCCTATTGCTGACTCGACTACTCATAGTAGGCACATGGACAACTATAGTAGTATGACGCTATTCTCTTGAGACCGGCTTTTTGCAGAAAAATAGTCGAAACAGTAGTGAGATAGAAGGTATTCCATTTTTGCGTACTACTTACGAAAAGTCCACTTTAGTTGTCCATGAGTTAGGCCAGTCTACTGAACTGATAATCACCAACCAATTTCTGTATCCTAGTGGTATACTGGTGTACTTCAGTCAATATTTTTATCAGCTAATGCCTTGCCAGGACCGCAGATTCGGTTGATTTTGAATCTGAGAGAAACACAGCTTTAACTTTAACTCTAGCTATTATTATTATTATCTAAATTTTATTTATGGTCCAATTTCTAATAGGAGTTGAGCATCTATGTACAGATAAGTTTCTGCGCTAAACTCTTGCAATGATTTTTGTATAATTTACAGCAAAAGTAAACGGACGATGCACTCCGTTTTCTTAGAAAAGAGCCGGATTTTCTGAAAAAATCTGATTTTAGTTTGTCTATGATGAAAACTCATTCAGCTAGCGTTGAACTGGCGATACGACAACTATTCGTTGCTCACCGGAATCCAGCTCATTTCTAAGAAATTCGAGTCTTCAATTGTTCATGAGCTCTAAAAAAAAATTGACGCTAATACTAATTTGACTACCAGATTTTAATTTGAATGTCATATTCTATTTAGACAAAATAAAAGACACATTGTCTTACTAGAATGTCCTACTAGAAGTAGTGCGCTAGTGACGCTCACCCACACCCACCACGTGTTGACTAGAAATGTCTGACTCCAATGCAGACAAGTAATTTTTTTAAACTCATTCCCGTAGGCGAACTCATTTAAAAATGTGCGCTAGAATAGAGACGATTGAGCAAGCCGGGCACAGCGGAGAGCATTGCGCTGTCTGTCTAGAGGGAGGCGGGCTGAGAAAGTGTGGGGTAGCCAGGTAGGCAGGGAATGGCACTACAATGCCGACACCCCGTCCCGACTCACCAGCTCGCTCTGTATCCATGGCCCCCCTCTCTCCCTGCTCAAACCGTTGCTGGCGTTGCAAGCGAAAATAGAGAGAGAGATAGCAGGCAAGCCCAGAGCCCATACGAAGAGTACTTGAAGCTTGAGCCTACCGTCATCTGTTGAGACACCGGAGCATTCGAATAGTTTGAGCAGCAGTCGAGCTCAATAGTGGCATCGGAGCATGGCATCGGAGTTCGCGCATCGGCCCACCCAGCAGGAGCGCGAGTTCGTCCCGCCGAGGCGTAACTTCCCGCCGAAGTCCGGCTTCACGCCGCGGCCGGTCGAGCGGCAGGCCGACTTTCGCAAGCCCGCGACCTCGCTCAGCATGGAGTGCGAGCATCGGAAGCGCATAGAAGAGGACGTGCCCTACACCTACTTCCCCTCCGTGGCCGCCCGGCTGTGGACGGAATCCAGCAAGTTTCCGCCGCCGTTTCCCGACCGGCCGGACGACAACTACAGCTTCAATGTGTGGCGAAACTTCAAGACGGCCTTCGGACTGCAGATTCCACCCAACCGGCCGGAACCGGAGCAGCACGAGCTACTAGCTGCCTGCTATCCCGTCAATGTGCCTAAGCCGAGCCACATGAACGAGCACACCTTTGCCAGGTGGGGGCAATCTCTTCTGATGTTTGCTTACTTTCTGATGTACATTGCAGACGAATAGTTGGATTTCCAACAAAGCTTGAATTTCTCTTGTCTCAGTGACGTGGGAGCTCTTCTTTTGTTCTCTGGCGGCCAGGTATCTGTAGAGCGGGCCACTAAGTGTCCGGTTATCAGTTGCAACTGTTTGTCGCTAGTGAATCACCCAAACAGTGCTCGCCAGGGAGGCCGTAGCCTTGTGGTCTAGCGCGGCGATCTCGTGTAAGAGACCAGCGGCCCAGGCTCGATTCCAAGTGCAGTCACACTGGTGTGGGTCTGCTCGTGCAATTAACGGCATTGAGGGTCAAACTCAAAGGCACAGTGAAGTGTACATGCCTAAATTCTGTATATGTATGTGAATCTTCGATCTTCTACAAGCTTTGCTGGGTGTCTCCGTGGCAATCAGCTTTGCTGGGTGTCTCCATGGCAATCAGCTTTGCTGGGTGTCTCCATGGCGATCAACTTTTTTGGGTGTCTCCATGGCAATCAGCTTTGCTGGTGTCTCCATGGCAATCAGCTTTGCTGGGTGTCTCCATGGCAATCAGCTTTGCTGGGTGTCTCCATGGCGATCAACTTTTTTGGGTGTCTCCATGGCAATCAGCTTTGCTGGGTGTCTCCATGGCGATCAACTTTTTTGGGTGTCTCCATGGCAATCAGCTTTGCTGGGTGTCTCCATGGCAATCAGCTTTGCTGGGTGTCTCCATGGCGATCAACTTTTTTGGGTGTCTCCATGGCAGTCAGCTTTGCTGGGTGTCTCCATGGCAATCAGCTTTGCTGGGTGTCTCCATGGCAATCAGCTTTGCTGGGTGTCTCCATGGCAATAAGCTTTGCTGGGTGTCTCCATGGCAATCAGCTTTGCTGGGTGTCTCCATGGCAATCAGCTTTGCTGGGTGTCTCCATGGCAATAAGCTTTTGCTGGGTGTCTCCATGGCAATCAGCTTTGCTGGTGTCTCCATGGCAATAAGCTTTGCTGGGTGTCTCCATGGCAATCAACTTTTCCGGGT
This sequence comes from Macrostomum lignano, assembly GCA_002269645.1. Taxonomy (NCBI): domain Eukaryota; kingdom Metazoa; phylum Platyhelminthes; family Macrostomidae; genus Macrostomum; species Macrostomum lignano. The sequence continues at coordinate 182,976 of NIVC01002320.1, forward strand.
GTCTCCATGGCAATCAGCTTTTCTGGGTGTCTCCATGGCAATCAGCTTTTCTGGGTGTCTCCATGGCAATCAGCTTTGCTGGGTGTCTCCATGGCAATCAGCTTTGCTGGTGTCTCCATGGCAATCAGCTTTGCTGGGTGTCTCCATGGCAATCAGCTTGCGCGCTGAAATACTCAGAATACTCAGCTTATGCTACTTCCCAGTAGTATGTCCTGTATGTTCCGTACGTCAGCACGCTCTCAATTGATGTATCTAGCATTCATTCGAAGTTATCCACAACCTAAAAAACCAACCACGCAGATACGTGGAGACGTCCAACCTGTTCAAGACGAGACCAAGCGCCGCATTGTGATCCGGCAGCTGCGCGAAGAGGACAGGCAGCACAAGCGGCTGGCCCAGCTGGCGGCCGCTCGCGACCCTCGCTGGACGCGCGCGGGTCCATCCTGCCGCCAGAAGGCTACAAGCGCTACGCCCGCTGATGCTGACGCCAGGCCTGGCCGGGGAGTCGGCAGACCAGGCGGCCGCCTCGGCAGCTGCCGGCCCGCTGGCGCGTTCGCTGGCCGACGACGTTCAGGTGGACATGTTCGGCAACATTGTACGCCGGCGCAGACGGCCCGCCTGTGGAAGCTGAGCTACCGCAGTACCAACCCGAAGTATCAGGAGGCCATGCGCTATTCAACGCAGGTGAGGGAGGGCCGCCACTGGAGCGGTTCCCGACGCTGCTGCCGCACCTGCGGCGCGCTGATAACGCAGATTTTTTTCACAACTGTCAATATTGAAGAAACGATTGTAAAAACAGATGATATAATTTTTAAAAATAAAAATAATATTTAGTGAAAAATGAGTCGCTGTTGCTCCAACATTGAGAGTCCGCAACAACGCCTCAGTGTAGTTTATTTTCAAACGTTTTGACTGCATAAATTGCCGGAAAAGTTAAGGCGGCTCGATACTACTGTCAGTAAGTAGTTAAATAGCGAATTGGGAATTTTTATTAAGTTATGGTACTTACGGGCAGATTTGCAATCGACGACTCAGCCGCAGCTTTTGCGAGGCCATATGAAGGTGCGTACGGTCTGTTCAGTCCAAGGACTGGGGGTCGCACACGCACCTCAATTACCCCAGCTAATGCTGGCACCTATTTTACAGCTGGGTGAACTGAAGCAATGCAGAGTTAAGTGTCTTGCTCAAGGACACAAATTGTTCCAGTGGGATCGCGAATCGAGCCCCCGACCTTCAAGTCGTGAGTCCGACGCTCTAGCCACTAGAATGCAACCCCCTCAGATGTAGAATGGTAAGATTGGTAAGATGGTACTAAGTAATAGGCTAATACGAGAGTAAGTAGCTAACTACGCTCTCTACTTTTTGATGTACTCAGGTA
>NIVC01002321.1:0-110000 GCA_002269645.1 Macrostomum lignano
CCCTGCGTTTTGCAGCAGTTTCGGATTTGATACGGGCTCGAAGAAGTCACATTCAGTGTCAGTGACGACGTGTATCTATGTCGTGTCCATCTACCTCTCTTGCATACGAGTAAATAACAGGGACCATTAAAATTTCTTTATATACCAATTCTAGAACCCATGTTGCAGCACAACTAAACAAAGGATTGAGCCTACTTGAACACATACACTGAGTAGTTGTTACTCCAAGACTCCAGTCGATATGTCACACTGCTTCTTGTTTGAGTGCATGGCTGATAAGGCGATTTCGAGTAGCGAGTGCTCTTATCGAATCTTAGCTTTAGTTCAACGTGCTGTCCAGGGTACACAGGAACGGCCTCTTTTGTCCAGGGATATGCTCCAGGTGGAACCACAATAACCTTGAAAGGTTTTACGAGTAATTCGTAATTCGTTATAAAATCATATTCGAGTTCATATAAGACTACAACTGTATTGTCAGATAGCAACAAAATAAAATATAACCGGAGTAAATCTTCAAAGCGGTAGAAAGTATCAAGAGGATAAGAAAGGAGAATAGAGAGGAGAAGGGAGGAGAGGAGAGGAGAGAAGAGAAGAGAAGAGAGAGAAGAGAAGAGAAGAGAAGAGAAGAGAAAGAGAAGAGAAGAGAAGAGAAGAGAAGAGAAAGAGAAGAGAAGAGAAGAGAAGAGAAGAGAAGAGAAGAGAAGAGGAGAGGAGAGGAGAGGAGAGGAGAGGAGAGGAGAGAAGAGAAGAGAAGAGAAGAGAAGAGAAGAGAAGAGAGAGAAGAGAGAGAGAGGAGAGGAGAGGAGAGGAGAGGAGAGGAGAGGAGAAGGAGAGGAGAGGAGAGGAGAGGAGAGGAGAGGAGAGGAGAGGAGAGGAGAGGAGAGGAGAGGAGAGGAGAGGAGAGGAGAGGAGAGGAGAGGAGAGAAGAGAAGAGAAAGAAGAGAAGAGAAGAGAAGAGAAGAGAAGAGAAGAGAAGAGGAGAGGAGAGGAGAAGGGAGAGGAGAGGAGAGGAGAGGAGAGGAGAGGAGAGGAGAGGAGAGAAGAGAAGAGAAGAGAAGAGAAGAGAAGAGAAGAGAAGAGGAGAGGAGAGGAGAGGAGAGGAGAGGAGAGGAGAGGAGAGGAGAGGAGAGAAGAGGAGAGGAGAGGAGAGGAGAGGAGAGGAGAGGAGAGAAAAGAGAAGCTTTTAGATTAGAAAGAAGAGAGCTGAGAAGAGACACAAACCTTGAGCGGGCCGGATTGCTATTGTGAAGTTTCAAAAGACCCGATAGAGAGGCTTTGCGGGTCACATGAGGCCCGTGGACCTTGCTGCTGCTCATACTGCTACTTATGACTTTTGTCAGATAAAGAACTCCTGTCAACAGTCAGATAAAACACTAAGAGAGACCTGGAAAGTGGTCTTATCTACATACGACAGATATACTGCAAAGCAAGTCCAGCACCTACTTTTAGAGCGCTCTGCGACTCCGACCTGTGCCGAGTGTCGCGTACAGCGTAAGCCAGCTTGCTGGAGTTCTCGTACGAATGACCGAACGAGTCCATCTTGTCCGAGAAGTATTTGATTGACAGCTTGGCCAAGGTGCCACTGCCTGTGCTAGCAAACGCTTCGTAGTTGAACTTGTGGCACAGGCCCAACTCTGGATGAACCATGGTCATGAAGTGGCTCCTGTCGCATGCGCGATCGCCAAAGACGCATTTGGACAGCGAGGTGGCGAGTCCGCTGCTGAACTGCCTGGACAGCAGTGCAGTTCCGAGAGAGTCCCGCAGCGAGGCTGTGACACTCGGCACCGCGTGATCTGGACATGAGATTGTAGATTTAGATTGCTCAGAAGCACAATCTGGATATCCGGACTATTAAAAAAACAGTAATAAGTTGTAATAACAAAGCAGGCTATAATTATCCGCTGAGTTTTAATTTAAAAAATGCTGTTATGTAAGTAAAAGAGTAGTAAATTTTAATAATCTGGCATAGAATGCCAAAAAAGCAAACAGTGCTTATTGCACTCCCAGACTTGCACTGAACGTCTATGAGCTACAGCCAAAGATCATATATACGCACTCATTAACCACTTATGTGGCCATAAAAGCCAATGTAAAAAACTTTGCGAAAATTGATGTAACCACGCTCTGGTCGCGGGATACGGTAGGGGACATTTTTCAAAAGTACCTCCGATCTCCGTGCACCTCCTGAGCAGAGCCGTCGAGACTGGGCCAGGTCTTTGACCAGGCCTGCTGACTCCCGCTCTGCTGCATCCCCTTGCTGCCTCGGCTCCGTCTCCCGCGCCGCCACACATGCCTTTCCAGAGCCCCTACCTCTCTCTGTACCTCACCCGCTACCCTATTTCTCATGCGCTTTACCCTATCTATCTTGCACTTTTCCCGCTTCCCATCTTTTTTCTCTTTTTGCACTGTTTTCCTGCGCTGTCCCTCCTTCTTTTGGCATCTACTGACAGTACTTTGTGCGCTCACCGTCACCCCATTCCTACTGAAACTCCCAAACGGTGACGCAAGTCTTGTGACCCCTCTTTCCTCTCGATGACTCATCGATGACTCACACCACCCCCTCTTGCGCAACATTTTCTCATGCCATTGTTCTCCTCCCCAAATTTCTCATGCGGCACCCACCTCACCTCCGCTTCTATTGTTCTCGTTTTTGATTCTTTTGTTCTCCTTTCGCACCCAATTATCACATTTTCCAGGATTTTCTCTTTCTTTTGTTCTTGTTTTCGCACCCCATTAGCACCTTTTCTCCAATTTTTACTTTTCTATTGTTCTCGATTCTCCCCAATTATCCTCGATTTCTATTTCCTTTGTTCTCGACCCCAGCCCCATTGTTCTCAATGTTTGCATGTGCAACACTTTCGCGACTTCCCGCTGCGCCAATTATCCCCCACCCCACCTCCGGATTGCGCAATTTTCCCATTTCTCATGTTGCTATGCCGTTCTCATGCTTCTCATCTTAACTCATTCTGACGTCATTCTGCCGGCAGCCAATCAGAGAGAGGGAGTCATGGAAACGATCTTGGAGCGGCGGCTGGGAAGGCTATTTAAGGAAGCGGTTTTCGGCATGAGAATCCTCAACCTCTTCGTCTCCTCGTCCTTCTTTGGACTTGCTGTCAGACACTGATCTGACCCATTCGTCTATAGGACGAACCTCTGCCGGTCCGCGGTCTGTTACCGCCAAGTTACCTCAGCTCCCCAAGTGAGCTCACCTGCCGGTCCGCGGTCTGGTACCGCACAGCATCTTCAGCATCGCCTGAACTACATCCGCGCCTCACCGCTTCAGCGCATCGCCGCTTCACAGTCTGCCTGACTGCAGCCAACAGCCGCCCACGGTCACTCCGTCTCTCTCTCTCTCTCTCTCTCTCTCTCTCTCTCTCTCTCTCTGTGCAGCTGCCGGTAAGTTCCTGTTACTAATTTGTGCTTTAATTGCCTTGCTTATCCGGGGTTTGCCTATTTTCCATTGCTTGATTAGAGAGCTGAGCCAATTGTGATACCGTATTATTTGCTGTATTTATTCAATAGTGAAGTCGCCTAATTGCCTGATTATTTTGCCTAAGGGCCTAATTATTAACCATTACTAAACTCCTCATTATTCACACTTTCACCATCATTTCACTCATGGCTTGCTAAGCCTTCTCCCTGGGTGGCTAAGCATAAGGAAGTTTGGGTAAGCTAATGGCCTCTCCCCGTGCAAAGCTCGCCTGTGAGTGCGTGCTGCGGGGCCGTGTGTGCGTGCAGTAGAGGGGATTAGCGAGTCTTGGCACAGAATGGCAGTAGGAATGTTGCAACCCCATGCTGACGCGTCCCTTCGCCCTGAGCAATCTAAACTATAGACAGTACATGTTCGCCTCACACTACTCTTAGTAATCAAAGCCGCAAGTCAGCCTCGCTCACAGCCACAAAGGATCCCCTGCTGAGAAATCCTCCAGATTGAGCCCAGAGTTCCCGATCATGCCCCAGGCAGAGTCCCTGTACTCGGCTGCATGTGTCTCCCCTGTTAGCCTAAATCCCCTGGTAACCAATCCAGGCGGGGCTCTAGCCTCGAGAGGTCTGGTAGTGAGATCCAGGTGCGCCAGGTCACTTAGAGTGGTGGCAGCCACTCGGTCATGCTCTGACCGAGTGACCAACTATTGCACCTTGGCTACAGGTGGGGTCCATGTGGGTCCTTGGCCCTCTGGTCACGAAAGCGCTACCAAAGCTATCAATCATGTGGGCGGGACAGTCTGGTGCTGGAGGTCCGTCAGGTCATTGCCCGGTCATAGGCAGCCTACGGTCATTGCCCCCTCTGGTCATGCGTTCGTTTCTCAACGGAGCGGAGGGCGACAAGGGCGGTTACATCAAAATCAACTACTGAACTCAATTTCGTGAGTAGTCTCTACAGTACATGCATCGTTCTTAGTTTTATTAAGTAGCTTTTTATTTAATTCATGAAAAGTTCTATCACTTTCTCAAAAAATAGCGTCTAAGTCTCTAAGATACTGAACTCAACATTTTAGTATGCTTCTTGTATCCTTCTTGTGGGTGTGCTCAGGTGCCTAATGCGTGATAATGACTCCCATTAGAAACAGTCAAATATTGTTCAGAGACAAAATCTTACAGCAGTTGTCGATCTCGCACTCCTCGAAGGCTAAATATCCATGTTTTTGTGTGAAACAGCCGGGCCTGCTTGAACTGAGGAATGGCTCTCGGCTGCAAGGGATTCGGGAATCAGGAAAATTAAAGTCTAGTTACAGTAAAGGACCAGAAGGCCTGGTTCAAATTGCAACTCACCGGAATACCTGACTGCCATTACTCAGGGTGTAGAGAGTTTCAATCACAACCATGACAGAGCGACAGAAGCTGTGCTGGCTGCTCGTCTCAAAGTCGGGCATGTCGATGTGCACGTTGAGCACTCGGTATGTTCTGACTGAAAAACAAGAAAGGAGATTCCATTTTTTTAATTCCAAAGAGCATCAGGAATAAAAAACGCGAGGCCATCTGATTGAATTCTGAACGGAAGTTTTCTGAACGAAACCTACAAGAGCTTCCGCTTGAAGGTTTACAATATCCAATTCGAGTATATTCGCTATATTCAGCTATATTGGGAAACACGAAAAGACTTAATGGCTACATTTATTTATTCTGCCTAAAAAACAGATAAGAAAATCCTCCATAGGGATCAGAAATAACTGGCTAGGAAATTTCTAATTTGTAGACGCGAAGCGAATGTCCGATGAAGCCGTGATAAGTAGTGTTCTCAGCCCTTGTATAGCTAATGCATTGCATAGCAGAGAAGTGCGAGTACACAAACGGCCACACTGCTAAGAGAACAACTGTGCAAAAACATTATTGATCTACAGTATGTTTACAGTTTTTAAAGAGTTTTAAAATGATAACCGGTAGCATCGAATAACGTTGACGGGATCATTTCCATGAAGCCGTATTAAAGTTCGCCACGTCCAGTAGGCCTCTGGGACCAGTCTCAAGCACTCGTTAGGCACCTCCAGCTCTGCTGGCCGCCAAGGCTGGAATTTCAAAAGTAGCGCGTAAGGTCGGCCGCCCCCTGCTTGGACTCAACTGCAGGGACATCAGGTCGGTGACCATGGCCCTCTCGGTAATGGCTGTTTTGCCAGGCATCGTCAGTGAGATCGGCAGTGAGAAATGCCCATTCTGCCTCTCCGGTGTCGAGAATGCGGAGCACTTCATCTGGGAATGCCTTCATCTGTTTACTCAGGACAGGCTCACCTACCTCGGCCCAAACCCGGACCTCTCCGACGTTTTCAGGCCCGAGAATCTCTGCCAGCTCGTCCGCTACCCTAAGGGCTACCGGGCAAGCGACCATCCACCTTCTGGACTCTCCGGAGGGGGACCGCGCTGCAGACACCGGCACCACCGGAACTCCCTGCGCGACACCGCAGCACTAGCTGCCCGTGGTCGCCAGAGGTTAGCAAAGTGTGCGGCAACGCCTCCTCGCTGTTTCCAGACGCACGAAGCCCCCTGCAGCTGAGTCAAGTATTGGCACTGGAATCTGTCTAGCGAGTGGAAAGGTGGCTTCTAGTTGTGCCGTGTTGCAGCCAGTCGGCTCCTGCATGGTGATCCAACGACCAGTTACCAAGCTGGGTCGGCAACAACAACAGTTGAATCAGAGCTCTTTCCCTTTCAACGGGAAACATAATTTCTTAGAAATGTAGATTTTAGCAATTAAACTATATCAAATAGCTAGACTGATTAATAAAGCTGATGGGTACATAATGAAAACTAATCCCAACGAAAAATATACTACTGTAGCGTGAAACATTGCATTTCTTATTAGAGGCAAAAGGCTATGTTGCACCCTGGCGCACTTTAAGCAACATTGTCAGCCAACTGCCCGCCCATTCTACCAACTCCCCTGAGCAGGCACACAAGCGCGCATATACGTCTGCAGTCATACACACAGGCACACACTCACACGGAAGTGTACAGCGACCCTAACTTTATTTATCGTTAGGCATGTACACGGGGGGTCAAGGACACAAAGTACATTTGGGGTCAAGCCCGGAACGCTGTAGCCTATTGGTTAGAGCGTCGGACTCACGACTGAAAGGTCGGGGGTTCGATTCTCGATCCACTCGGAACAATTGTGTCCTTGAGCAAGACACTCTGCATTGCTTCAGTTCACCCAGCTGTAAAATGGGTGCCAGCATAGCTGGGGTAATTGAGGGTGAGTGTGGCGAACCCCCAGTCCTTGGACTGAACAGCCGTAAGCAGCCTTCAGATGTGAGATGGGGCAGGTGTAATCAGTTACTATGTACACTTTCCTGTTCCGGGTTGGTCCTCAAGTGCGTTAATTGCACGAGCAGAGCCAAGCCGAGGTTCCAATTTAGCCCCAAATTAACGTGACTGTACTTGGGGTCAAGCCCGGACCACTGCCACATCAGAGCGCCGTGCTAGACCGCCAGGCTACGGCCTCCCCCGATAAGCAGGTCGAAATAAAAAGTGAGCCGAATATGTGCAAACTCATACTATACAATCACTAAAGTCAATTACAAAGTAAGCTTTGCAAAAACCCATGAAAAAAAGCAGTTTTTAAAAGCAACAAATTTCTTTGTCTTTTTTCTGAAGTCGTCCTTCTTGCTCACCCACTAGCCGCATGCACTGGACTCACTGCTAAACGGCAGGTCGTGCCGGAACCAAGGCGCCGATTCGTGACCCCCTGCATTGTTGGCAAGGATTTTCCAGACTCCGGATTCCAGATTTGTCTTGACATCAGCCCAGGTTAGGCAGCGCCTTGCCGTCATGGTTCGGTTCGCCGCTCCAGTGTAATGGCTGAAGTGGTCGATCTCTGAGTTGGCGGCTCTTGTACCAGCCAAACTGCTGCTAATACTGCAGTCGTACTTTGTTGGTATGCCTGAGTAAGGATTGGGTACATTGTAGTAAGTGTACTAAGGGTACAAGCGCGCGGATACGTCTGCAGTCATACAGTGTACGCGCAGGCACACACTCACACAGGAGTGTACAGCGGTCCTAACTTTATTTATCGTTAGGCATGTACACTTCACTGTGCCTTGCGGGTTGGCCCTCAAGGGCGCTAATTCCATGAGCAGAGCCAAGCCGAGATTCCAATTAATGCAACTGCAAAATTAAAGCCCGAAAATTAATGCAACTGCACTTAGAATCGAGCTTGGGCCGCTGGCACATGAGAGCACAGGGATACGGCGCCCCTACATCTACACTACACGACTATCCATTCTGAAAACAAATATTTGATAAAAATTTTGGATTGGAGCAGCCCATGGCCGAAGATTCAGCATACTCACCACAGTAGGGGATGTTGCAGCCAGCAGCCGCCATGAGTCCATGTGCACTGTCGTAGAAGCAGAAAGGGCCATCAAAAAATGTAACAGCTTCCGGTCGGAGCGGAATAAACACCGGATTCCAAGCTGAAGAAATAGTGGATCGCAAGCTAGCAGTTTGACATTAGGTCAAACCCTTGAACTTTGAACAATTAACAGGTGTAGAGTTCTGCTATACTGTACGCTCGTAGTTGTCACGGCATGCATGTGCAGATAGATCAGTTTTCATTTTTTAGATTATTAGTTAATTAGTTAGTTAAACATTTCGAAAATGTTTCTAAAATTCCAAGCATATGGAAGCGACTCACCCGACTCGCGAATCCGGTACACGCTGGTGAAATTGTCTCCACCACCGCAGTAGACGCCAGGTCCGTTGCCGCCACCGCAAAAAGTTGAGCACTTCTCCGGCTTAGAATTTCGCACCGGTTTGAGCAGCTGATAATCATCTTCGGCATCAGCTAGCGAGCTACACAGACAGATTTGCTGATCGAGCGCCATGTGGGTAAAGTTTCTCCGATAGCAGCACTTTTGGCACAATTCCGGTGACAGAAATCTCGCTGGCTGATCAAAACAGTCCATCATTTGGTGGAATCGGCTCAGTGCAAATTTTTTCGAGAAGCACCCGATGTACTTTCTAGCAGAGTCTGTCGTTAAAATATGTTAAAGAAAGACTTCCTGATAAACGGATAAGCGAACGAAGCATTCAAAATAAGTTCTGTATTTTCTTGTAATTTCGATTTGTAAATTAAAACAAATATCGCTTTCCAGTATAATCATTACCTCGTAAAGGTAACTAGATAGTTAACGTTTGTCAACAGCATAATGAGACCTAGAGAGGTTATAGCGTCGGACTCGATTGAAAGGTCGAGGCTTAGTTTCTCGACCCACTAGGAACAATTTGTGTCCTTGAGTAAGACACAATTCTGTGTTGCTTCAGTTCACCCAGTTGTAAAATGGGTGCCAGCATTAGCTGGGGTAATTGAGGGTGTGTGTGGCGACCCCCCAGTCCTTGAACTGAACAGCCGTACGCAGCCTTCAGATGCGACGCGCAATAGCTGCGGCTGAGCTGTCGGTTGCATATCTGGCCATTTATCCCTGATTTTGCAAAATCACACGGCTTGTACATATTTTTCTTTTATATACATTAATGGTACGACCTATGATTTCATGACTCAGTTGATGTCAGTGTGAACGATTCTCTAAGGTTCTATGTATCTGCTTAAGAAATGTTCCTAGTATTACTATAAGAGTTCAGAAGTACGGGAGCCTGGTTGCTCGGAGGTCATATGAGAACACATGGAACCCCTTGCTCTCAGTGTCTAAAACCAACCTACATGTACTAAACAAACGTAACTGCAAAAATCTATAAGCGACATTCAACAGATCCGCAACACCATGAGTCTGCCAGCTGCAACTTACACGTAGCAACTCCGAGATCACGCAGGCTCTGCAGAGACAGTCCGGGGGGTTTCCGACATCGTCTGTCTTCATTCGACAGGTTCAAAGCCCGGATGCGTTCCGCCAGCAGTCGGGCAGACGACTGAAACCGGCCTTGGACTTGTTCAAGCCTTCGAGCCGCCTCGCTCCAGGCCAGGCATCTTGGCCGATTCAGAAATGATGCCACGAAATCCGAGGTCGATTGGTTATCAGGCTGTTGCGTGCGATCGACAGGCGCGGTCAGGAAGCTATCAGAGTACACGGCGGCTGCGTCCACGCTGCCAGAGTACTCCTCGCCGGTAGCCGTGAAGCGGCAGTTCTGACCCATAGATCTGGACGAAGCTGTGCAATTTAATTGTATTCAATTCAATGAGACAGAACCAATCAATTGGTTATCAATCAACCTTAAATCAACTGTTTTAGAAGGCAATTTTTCTACTAAGGAAATGCATGCAGAGTCACTATATGGACAACTCAATGGAGACCGGTTGTTGCTGCCAAGGAGAGCTTAACAATATCCCAAATGCTGGACTTCTGTATTCCAAAGAAGGTTAGCAAGTGTTTTGTCCGAAGTGCACTCACAAGTTCATCAAGCTATTTATTTTTTTGAAATGCGACCGACCAACGACTAGCAGGCCTATCTCCTATCTCCTTTTTCTAAGAACAAGTCTCTCTATGAGGAAACCGAAACAATAAAGCAAATCTTAACAAAATTGGTTCAGAAAACACAACTGTAGTTGGAATCAAGGACCGCTTTAGAAGTTGCGCGTTGGTTTGGCTCTGAGTGCATTGGAATGGTGGACTGGCTGGGGTCGTCACCCTCGCCCTTTTATTTGCCTCTGGCCTCTGTTTGCTCAGCAGCGTTTTTGGCTGCCTTGCGTGAGCTAAAAAAACTGAACTCAAGCTGTCAATCTACCTATTATGTAACTTTATTATCTAGCCAGGAAACAAAATAGGCCTGCTATTAATAATAATTATTGATTCTCGTGGGACCCTCCAGTGGCGGAAATTTAACATAATATTTAGAGTGCTGCTGTGCCACTTAATTCGTGGTGCTTTTCTCCCGGCTGAATAGGTCAACCCATGGAAGCATGCTAATTCTGTTACACTATAGCCGAAAATTTATGCACGCATTTAAAATGGTTAATCTAGTATAGCATTTTTCAAGCCAATTGAGCCTTGGTGGGAAAATCAAGCTATTTTAGACTTGCTTTTCAACGTCTATGGCCCAAAGGGGGGTCTGTGGAGCAACCAATTTGAGAACCTGGGCGCTTTTAATCCTTTCCATTGTTGTGCAAGCCTTAGACCAAAGAAAATAACAGATTTCATTAGACAAACATGGATATGGCAGACGAAGAATTTAGCGAGAAGAGCAGTGACAAAGTTCTGCTACAGCCCAAGATGCAGTGGATGAGCAGAATCCTGCAGGGCAAGAACCCTATCGCAAGATAAGCAACGAAAAGTACGACCTGATTGTCGCTGCCATCGAGAGAGGTGATAGTGCTGAGCACATTTCGCGATGGCTGGACGTAAAGAGAATAGCAGTGTATTCTATCAGGCGTCGCTATGAAATCACGGGCCTGTTTTGATTGGTTTCTCTGAAATCAAAGTGCTAATGTCAATCGTTTTTTGATATGCCATCTATTTGCAGACGTTATTTCAGTGAAGTTATTCGTGAAAGATATACGAGCACTGTGAAAAGGATTAATTGCGCGCCCAGATTCTCAAATTGGTTGCTCCGTAGACCCCCCTTTCGGGCCATAGACAATGAAAAACAAGTCTTCAATAGCTTGATTTTCCCACTAAGGATTAAATTGCTTGCTCCTAGGCTTAATTGACTTGAAAAATGCTATACTATTTCTAGCCGCAAGTTCGACCGATCAGTATGTGAAAATGTTATTTTACGACAAGATTCTATGGGTCCAGTCTGACCTTTCAACGCACTCGTCTTGACTAAACATATACACTTGTAGCCTTCGACGGGCACAAACTTTATTAAATCAAATCCAACCAAGGTTGAATAGAGTTGGGCAAGCAGCCACGGTCGATGGAGTTGGTACATGAGGTAACTGTACAGGGCGGTTTGTCATGATGTCGTTATATTCGTTTAATGTCGTTTCATTCCGGACATTATTTAGGTTCAATTATTTTAGTTCTTATGCTATTCTAAAATGGGTTCTACGAGCTAGTTGCATCATTTTCCTCATTGAAAACATCATTAAAACCAAGTTTAAGAACTTCACCTAGCGTTTTAAGGTGTTTCGTTTTTAACAAAGGCATTTAAACACAATTTTTGCTTGTTTTTTTCTTGTCACTAACTTCAAATTTTTAACTTGAAATAAAAACGTATTATGTAAGATTAACATTAAGTTTTAATCTCAAAAATTTACTGGACAATAGACTGTAGCAGTAATGTAAATATAGCTTTTCAGTCTATTTCGGCTTATGCGCACTGAATTTAATCCAAGATACGTTTGCCAATGTCACGGAGCTTTTGTCTATGGTAGCAAGGCTGACACAGCTGTATTTAATTTGGTCCAACAAGCCTCAATTTGGCCCATAGCCTCATTTGCAACTGTGGAGGAGGCGCAAGACCAGCCCCAGAACTGTGGACCATATGCTAGGCTATCAAACGAATGCCATTAGCTTGTGGTCGAAGCACTCGACAGAGGTGAACACACAAAGGACATTGCAAGGTTTCTGAATGTAGAATAAAAGATGGTTTACAGCATCCATCAGCGCGTTGAAACTACTGCCCAGGGCCCTTCGAAAATACCTAGCTAGCTAAGTAATAGTCTTCAGGAGCCCGCGACCCAGGGACAACCTTAGTAGAAGGACACTGCACTCGAATTTCTTAGACATGGCTGGGTGCGGTTAAGAAACGTATATTTTTTGTTCTGGAAGTGTATCTTCAGAGATTCATTTTAGCATTTACACGTCAACAAAGTCCCTTAACTAACCTTCTTTCTGCATGATGAAGCGAAACTCGTGCGTGAGTCCGGTCTCAACGGCGGCCAGAGTGTCCGACAGGGCCAGGGCTGGCTGGCCAAGCCGCGGTCGCTTCCACCCTGTGCTTGGATCCGCGTTGGCAATGTCGAATACCAGAAAGTTCAACTTGCACTTGGTATCGCAGTTGAGCAGGGAGTTGAGTTCCGGTGCTGCTGAGCTGTCCGTGAGCTTGCTAATTGACAAAGCGTCGTTTGGACAGATGTACACATCCGGGAAGCGATAGGCCAGCGACGTGGTCAGGGTGGTAAGCAGCGGCAGGCTGAAGAACCTGTCGAACAGGGTGTACATGTGATAAGCAAAACCGCTGTAGGTGCCAATTAGAAAGGCCAACCAAATGACGCGACCGTAGGCGCTGCTCTGCGAACGGAACCGACCAAGGCCGTGCGCCGTAGTGTACTGGCAGAACTGCTTCAAGGCATGGATCGGTGCAGTTGGCTGATGTGCTTGATGTGCCTTCCCCTTCATTTTTGAGGCCTGAAATTTGGCATGATAGGGTTGGTGGTTGTCTGTTTTTATATAGTAAAACAAATTCATAATTCAGGCTCTCAGAAATCGCAAACCAAAAGCGCGGATTGGTTGCGGATTCATCTTTGACTCTTTCTCTCTCTCTCTCTCTCTCTCTCTCCCTTTCTCATAAACTTATTCGAGTATCTTTCCCGTCGGTCTTCCTCATCGATAATTAAAGCTCAAATTTCCAGCTGGCTAGCGAATGCATCGATGTTTCTACTACTACTACTACAGTGTTAAGAGAAAGAATCGGCGACTGGACGGCTATAGCATTATGGATTATACTGAACCGTACTGGCCTATCCGTGACAGTACAATGCATTAGGTCGAATTTTATCGCTAGGAACAAACAACTTTTTCTTTTTTATGTATCGCCTCTTAGCTAAAAGCAACGGAAAATCTCTGTTTTGACATAAAATTCTGTACGAATCTTTTTCATTCGATGCTGTTTTACCTGGTGAGTAGTTTGACTTACTGTGCGACTTTTAGGATTTTGAACTAATAAGTCAACTTTTCAAAAAGCCTTGGCATAATATATAATAATAATTTAATTAATTACACCTGTCCCAATTGGGCCAGATGTGCAACCGACAGCTCAGCCGCAGCTATTGTGCTGTTGCGGGGCACCAATTCGCTTTTCCCATAAAGCATACAGCATTCGTCATAAAACAGAGGCAAAAAGTGATTCATGTAGACACAGTGCTTTAAGTAGTCTGTACTGCTTAAATAGATCCTTAATTTTAGACTGATACAGTCGGCCTACGCAGCAAAGAGATCCTTAATTTTAGACTGATACAGTCGGCCTACGCAGCAAAGAGATCCTTAATTTTAGACTGATACAGTCGGCCTACGCAGCAAAGAGATCCTTAATTTTAGACTGATACAGTCGGCCTACGCAGCAAATAGATCCTTAATTTTAGACTGATACAGTCGGCCTACGCAGCAAAGAGATCCTTAATTTTAGACTGATACAGTCGGCCTACGCAGCAAATAGATCCTTAATTTTAGACTGATACAGTCGGCCTACGCAGCAAAGAGATCCTTAATTTTAGACTGATACAGTCGGCCTACGCAGCAAATAGATCCTTAATTTTAGACTGATACAGTCGGCCTACGCAGCAAATAGATCCTTAATTTTAGACTGATACAGTCGGCCTACGCAGCAAATAGATCCTTAATTTTAGACTGATACAGTCGGCCTACGCAGCAAAGAGATCCTTAATTTTAGACTGATACAGTCGGCCTACGCAGCAAAGAGATCCTTAATTTTAGACTGATACAGTCGGCCTACGCAGCAAATAGATCCTTAATTTTAGACTGATACAGTCGGCCTACGCAGCAAAGAGATCCTTAATTTTAGACTGATACAGTCGGCCTACGCAGCAAATAGATCCTTAATTTTAGACTGATACAGTCGGCCTACGCAGCAAATAGATCCTTAATTTTAGACTGATACAGTCGGCCTACGCAGCAAAGAGATCCTTAATTTTAGACTGATACAGTCGGCCTACGCAGCAAATAGATCCTTAATTTTAGACTGATACAGTCGGCCTACGCAGCAAAGAGATCCTTAATTTTAGACTGATACAGTCGGCCTACGCAGCAAATAGATCCTTAATTTTAGACTGATACAGTCGGCCTACGCAGCAAAGAGATCCTTAATTTTAGACTGATACAGTCGGCCTACGCAGCAAATAGATCCTTAATTTTAGACTGATACAGTCGGCCTACGCAGCAAATAGATCCTTAATTTTAGACTGATACAGTCGGCCTACGCAGCAAATAGATCCTTAATTTTAGACTGATACAGTCGGCCTACGCAGCAAAGAGATCCTTAATTTTAGACTGATACAGTCGGCCTACGCAGCAAATAGATCCTTAATTTTAGACTGATACAGTCGGCCTACGCAGCAAAACAGTCGGCCTACGCAGCAAAGAGATCCTTAATTTTAGACTGATACAGTCGGCCTACGCAGCAAAGAGATCCTTAATTTTAGACTGATACAGTCGGCCTACGCAGCAAAGACTACGGGTAACTTTCCTAATACCATTCAACTCAAAAGTTACACGTGGAATAACTCGCAGCCCGTAGCCTAAAGATGCGCACTCGAACAAAATAAGAATTTTGAACTTAAATATCATATTTAACCTTGGGCATACGCTCGTAGCACTGTCTGGAACCCTCTTGAAAGAATTAGGATGTAGAGCTTTATAGAAACGAGCTAGAATGCCAACGAGCGATGAGGAAGTGAAGCCGATTTTATATTTTTGTCTCGTTTAGTATCTTTGATTTGACATTGTTTTACACGTTGTTATTCAAGAATAAATATGCATATTTGATATTAAAACTATTCATACAACTTTCCAAGCATTCGGTCGGAGTGATGATTGAATGCTTGAGAGACTAGTTGAGGATGTCCAGCAGTTGATTTTTGCCCGCTGTCGAGGCTTGATCGGCGAAACTAGAGAAATCCGCATCAGGGTGTCACCTGGTGCCACCTGTTGAAGGTCCAGAAGCTCCGCCGGGGTAAAGGTCAGTGACCAATGAAGTCCGAGCTGATGCAGACACATGTGATCGATGTGCTGGTGAAATTTGGAGACTTGGCAAGGCTGCACTAAGGCGCAGTGCTGATTGGCGCACAGGGGTGTACTGAATACACTGGCGCTTATGGGAAAAATCCGACCTTCTGGCAGAATCGTCGAATATCTCGACGGTCTGGGGGGCTGACGACTTGATTCTTGTTTGAGAAGGTGCGCAACAAAAGTTAGCCCGTGTTCTTGAATTTCGTGTGCCTGCGTTGCTCCTTTCTGGCGTAGCAAAAACATTGTCAGGATCCCCCCCCCCCCTAAGTACGAGTACGAGATAGCTCGACAGGCGGAAAAAGGGCTTGGTATTCCTACTGTTAAAGGCTCCTCTCAATTAAGATGGCTTGGGTTTTTAAACGAGTTGGTTGCAATCAGAAACAGAGCCGGTATTCTCTTGCCTCTTTGAGCTTGCACTAAGCATGCATACTTGAAATCCCAGCGGAGTAAGAGTTTTCTTTTCTGAACAGAATTATACATGAATAATTTTGTTGTTGAAGGCCTGTTTTCAATCCTTGATTTGGAATTTCTAGCTACGTCAGCAATGAGCCTGTGCTTTCATTTTGACAAAGCTGATGTTAGTCATAAAAAGAATGTTTTACGCTGAAAAACGACACCAATGCAAGCTGCGCTCAGCAATTGCGGAGACAGTGGATCAAATATTTGCTTTTCTTTGCCTATTTGACTAAGCAACTGTCTGGAACAGGATGCAATTCGACTACATCCGGAACGCCAAAATGGTTAAACGCCGCTTCGAGGCTTTGAAAGCAATGCGTCATCGGCCAGTTGAATATTCCCTGCATCGTTGATATAGAGGCTCAATCCTTGTAATTGTGTACGTTGATGGTGCCGGGTGATCCCTAACCCACAGCGGGTAGGCGCAGTTGATTGCGTCAGCGGCAACGTTGCACAAGGTCTTGGCACCAGGGACTTTTACGCTCGTAGCTCTAGGGTCTTTAGCGCCAGGGGCTTTAGCACCCGGGTCTTTAGCACCAGGGGCTTTAGCACCAGGGGCTTTAGCACCAGGGTCTTTAGCACCAGGGTCTTTAGCTCCAGGGTCTTTAGCACCAGGGGCTTTAGCACCAGGGTCTTCAGCACCAGGGGCTTTAGCACCAGGGTCTTTAGCAGCAGGGTCTTTAGCAGCAGGGTCTTTAGCACCAGGGGCTTTAGCACCAGGGTCTTCAGCACCAGGGGCTTTAGCACCAGGGTCTTTAGCACCAGGGTCTTTAGCAGCAGGGTCTTTAGCAGCAGGGTCTTTAGCAGCAGGGTCTTTAGCACCAGGGGCTTTAGCACCCGGGTCTTTAGCACCAGGGTCTTTAGCACCAGGGGCTTTAGCACCCGGGTCTTTAGCACCAAGGGCTTTAGCACCCGGTCTTTAGCAACAGGGGCTTACACCAGGGGCTTTAACACCAGGGGCTTTAGCACCAGGGGCTTTAACACCAGGGTCCTTAGCACGAGAGGACAATCACAGTGGTTAGGGTAAGGCTTATCTAAGAAATTTGCAACAGGGCTGGGTGTTCTATGTCTCTCCGGGCCACCTGTTGAAGCTGCCGATGTCGTCGGGGCGATGAAAGAGTGTTTGAGTGACCAGCAGTGGTGTATTGAATACACTGGCGCCTATGGAAAAACCCGAACTTCTGACAGTTTTTTGAATAATTTGAATTTGGATTGAATAATTTGTTTCACTTTGGACGCAAATTTGAATTCTTCGAAATAAAAACGAGAGCCAGCAGAATATTTGAATGCTCTGTATAGTTGTATAATATTTAGCTCTTGTGCGTCAACTCACATTTAATTGTATTCGAAAAATTCGATCACAAACTATGTGGTTTTACATAATGTCCAGAAGAAGAAAAAATAATTTGAGTAATTGTAAATAATTTTTCTAAGATAATGAAAGATTTTCATATTTTCGGTAGCTCAGTTGAAAAGAAAACAAGGTAAACAAGTGTATGAGTTTCAGTTCTCAGAGTATCGAGGTGATTCTCATGCGATTGCACAGCGGCAGTTCGTCATGGAGAACCAGCAGAAAAAAACTGAAAATCAGAGAGAGAAAAATCATATTTAAGAATAAGAAACCGAAAAAAAGTCCATTTTTGAGGAACGTACGCAAAGCGACACAAGACAGGGCAGAGGAGAGGGGTTTAAAACTGGTTACCGACTAGTCAAAACCAGTCGCAAACCAACGCATTTTAGGCCTTTTATAATTTTTGGGATAAAATAGAATTAACCAGTGTCTCAACCATTTCGCAAGCTATCGTATTGATTTGCTCTTTGACCATCTTCAGTTCTTCGGTCAGATCCAGCAGCTCCAAGCCTCGCCTCTCAGGTCAGGACGAACTTCACCCAGTCGGCGCTCGTCTCGATCGCCTCCTCCACCTGAGCGTCGGTGAAGTGCAGCAGGCGGCATTTCTTTTGCTTCTTATTGAACAGCACGTGCTGGCTGTCCTTCGATCGCGTCGCCATGGCAACGCACTCGATAGCACTGTCGATGTTGGTCAGGTCAGTGAAGCAGTACTCAGAGCTGGGATTGTAGCTGGACCGCTTGAACGGAGTTCGCCTCCACTGGCCGTTGAGTTGGGCCGCAATCGGAGCAGCTGCAGCGAACTCGCACGCAAATCCAAGTTTGTAAGAGCAAAAGAAGTCGGCGAGTTTGCTATTATTTGTGTATGTACAAACGCAGTCCTGCTTACCGCCTACGTTGTTTGGGTCATTGCTGACCCACAGAGAGGCATTCAGAGGCAGATTGTCTTTGCCGAACACCGTCTGCCAGCCCTCCCTGCTGGCGTTTCTCTAATCCGCCATGTCGGTCACTCCGAGCCAGATTTTATTGCCAGTTTGAAAACTCGGCATGCTCGGCAGCAGCTGCAGCGAGCCGTACGAGTTGATGAGCTCGCCTCCGATCGATGAGCACTGCCGATTGGCCTCGCACCAGGTGAAGCTCTGGGATGGGTTCACGAATATGCACCTGCCGGCCTCGATATAGAAGGGAGCGGGGCACTGAGCCAGCACTGGCAGCAGTGAGCAGAGCAAACTCAAAATAATGTGGATAAATGTTCGCACTGCGACTGACCTTTGCATTCGGGCGCGATTGCAGTTAGTCTGGTCTCGGTTATCGAGTTAGAAATAGGTATTTTTCATGGTGCTAAATTATTTGAATTTTTTTACCGTTTATATTCGCTAGATTTTCGACCCAAAATATTCTCATTGGCGGCTGGGAGGCCAACCAATCAGAGCTACCCTCGCTTTCCATCCAATGGGCAAAATATTGATTACAAGCGTGTATCATCCTTACTTGTACACTGAAGTTGCCTGTGCAATGTATCGACTCGCTGTAAAAGTTGATGGAGTTCCACTCCGGTATTTTTATTTTTTAAAATAAATGAGTAATAAAAATCAAGTAATTTTTAATTGGACGCTTCCTGGATTCACTGGAGAGCCGGCGAATTAATCATTTGTCCCCCACTTGTCCCGGTCAAATAAGTCTATGGTCTAGTGTTGAAGCATTTATTTGTCCAGGACGAAGAAACGATTTATCTGTCCCGGACGAAGAAACGATTTATTTGGAACTGACGATCAGAACCATAGACTGTTGAGCTATAGTTCTTTTTTTGCCAAGTTGTGAAAAATACTATCTCTCCCGTTTATTCATTTTTCTATGACCAGTACGACTTCAAACTCGTTTCTCAGTCGTTTAGACGGCCACAGATAAATGAATAAACGGGAGAGATTATATACTCTTATATTTAAAGTATTTTAACGTCTATGGTAAAAACTATGATTAACTGCATTCACTTGTTGGCTAAACCATTCGGCAGCAATGATTTTTCAAAGCATAGTGAACGTGAAGCGTGGTGTCATATCGTGTACACTAAGTACATTCGCCGTATTATTGTGATTGACTTTACTGACTAATTCTTCGTTTGAGCGAGGTAGCCCTTCCACCTGTTCTAATTGTCTGCGTTGCTTTGCAGACACCCCGCTCTGCAGACATCCCGCTTTACAGACATCGCTTTCCAGATACTGCTTTGGAGACAATGCTTTAGCGACTTCGCTTTGAGAGATGAGAGGCCTAGTCCTGATGGTAAAATTCAGCTGTGTAATCCACATACTAAGAATGATTTGTCGGTATTTACATGTGTCTAGGAGTAAATGGTGAAATTATTGAAGGCGATTTCCGACGTTGAAAGCTTTAATTGCCTTTGATGCGACCGGCTCACTGACACATCCAAAACTGACGGATTGAAGGCTTTTCTCCATTAAGATTGCTGGAGATGGTAGCTCTTAGAAATCGAAAATAGAAACCGCTACTACATGTATCTCGTCTGTTTGAGCTTGCAACGGAAGCCAAGTGAGAACTGGAAACATTTCCATCTTCCATCACTGCATCCCCACTGTCAAATATGACCGAACAAGCAAACGCGAGCGTAAAAGAAGACAAAACTGCAAGCAATTCGACTCACCTAATGGCGACTTTTCGCTTAAATCCATGCCCCATCATCGGTTGCTGCAGAATATTTACTGAAGTAGCAGGACCACTGTCTCTCACTAGCTAAGGTGAGCTCGCCTCCGACAAATTCTTGTCTTGCATGTTGGAAATCCCAACTGAGGGAATGAGAAAGCTTTTCTTGACAGCTTCAATGTGCAAACCATTTCGATTTTTGAAAGTAAATTTCTAGACACAGTAGTAATGAGCCTGTGCTTCAAATATTTACTTTTCTTTGCCTATTTGACTAAGCAACTGTCTGAATCCAATTCGACTACATCCGGAACGCCGAAACGGTAAAATGCTGTTGCGAGGCACCGAAGCCTCTGCCACATTGGTCAGTTGAAATTCCCTGCATCTTTGTTATAGAGGCCCAATCCTTGTAACTTTGTAGGAATGGGTGCGCTGATGGTGGCGGGGGATCCCTAACGCCCAGTGCAATACTTAGCTCTATGGCAGGAAGGGAGATAACGAAAGCGCTTGGTGAGAAACACAGGTGGCACAATCGAGCCCGTCAAGGTATATTTTATTGTAATACGAACACAAAAAAAATTAAACGCCGCGAGAACAAGCGATTTCAGCTCAAGGCGAGGCCTAAAAAGGCACAGAACACAACCACCCACTCCAACGCCGCAAACCTACCCCCACAGGTGGAGCCAAACAACCCCTCCCAGCCAATCGCAAACGCCGGTTAGCCAGTCCCGGCAACCATTCGCAGGGTGGATCCCGCACGAACGGTAGGCTTGACCAAGGTTAACCTTACACTTGTAAGAGCCGGGACGCAGTCTTCTGCTGAAGTTCGTAGCGGATGCCAAGCGGAACTTTGAAAGCATCGAGTAGTAGTCGTTAACCGCGAGCCCCTCAGGCCGGCTGCAATCGTGAATGAGTCGCACTAAGGCGGATCCAGGCTTAGGAATGGCTCCCAAGGCACTGACAATTTGTGGCTTGATGCCAGTCGGGCAGCGGCGATACCGACCGCGCAGAACTTCTTTCTGGATCTGTACATCGGCCTGATTAATGTTGGCCTTTAATGAATAATAGTTTTCCAGTTCAATGTTTGGCTGGTGATCACTGCGTGACTTCTTGGTAATGCGGAATCCATGAGTTACACCAGAAATGATAAAACTGGCTTCATCTTTGGGGATATTAATTTCTTCCAGTTCTTCTTTCCAGGCTTCAAGATGCTTGTCACTCGATAAGCAAAGATTTTTTTAAAACTATCCGTATTGACGATATTGTTCAGAGGTGAGTTAGCATTTTTGGTGTGCGAGTCGTTCTGAACAGCTGATTCACTAAAGGGACACGGGGGCGACTCCTGGTGTTCCCGTGCCCCTGAGTCCTCGAGTCATTGGCGTGGAAACTCCGGATCCCGCTCGCGGTGGAAGGAGGCTTTGGAGTGGCTCTGGCCGCACCGGCGGCATCGGTGAGCAAATCGGCACTGAGCTCTGGAGCAGCCACCAGCCCGGTTGAAGTCAAAGCAAATTCCATGGCCTCCTTTTCGAGTTGCACGAGCATTTGCCTGGCGCCATCAAGTACGCTGCCACAAGCCCTAGGTCAGATGCTGGCTGATTCAAACTCTGATTCTGCTGCTTTTGCGCGCGACACTCGTCATTGAACCGCATCACCTTCGGCCGCTCAAAGCCAAGATCGAACAGTTCGACAACCCGAGCATTGATACTCAACCAGCTCCGACACATCCACGGTTCCCGTCTCGGAAAGACGCACCAGCTTGCCGTCATGCAACATGTGAATCAGCGCGATTGCGTTTCCAGTAATCCAGTCACCGAATGACATCGACTCAACAGCCGCTGACTTTGACTTCATGCTCACGCGGCCCGATTTATCGACTGTGGTCAGTGGTGGCCAACCCGGCATCCTTCTGCATACGGCTGCTTAGATGTTCCACTGGCCTGTACGCCCCTCCGGCAACTGTCCCTTCTGACTCAGGGTTGGGGCCCTCATTCAAAACCCTCTCAAAAAGGCACGACATCTCACTGGGGAGATCATTGCGTCTCCGTAAATCGCGAGTGTCAGCTTCTAGAGCGGCTTCTTTCTTGCGCAGAGTCAGGATGCGCACCCTCTTCTCCGCGAGCTCCAGCTCCTTGTCCAGGTCGCCTCCCACAGCGCCAGTCGGGCCCCTGCCGCCTTGAGGCTCAAAGGCCCGTCCGCTGCTTTTGCTGCTTCTGGAAGTGTTTTCCGTGTCTACGAGTAGTTCTTCCTGACGTGGATCAGTCAGGGCGTTAAGTTCCAGCTGCGTTGCTTTGTGTTGAGCAGCCAAGCGTTCCCTGAGTACTGCCTTACGGCCGTTTGAAGAGAGGCCTGCCTGTCTAAGCGCGGCCTTCAGGCCTTTCACAGTCTCGGGCATATGCACTGTGTGGCTTGAGTCAGCCATTGACAAGCATTTCGCAACCCATTAACACGCACGCGGGATGCGTGCTATTGTCCATCGATAAAAAAATTAGTTTAACGAGTTTATTAGATGACCCAAATATTAATAAAATATTAATATAAATATTAAATATTTTTAAATTTATTATTAAATGTTATTACCTCGTATTAATATTATTATTATTAATATTAATAATTATTCCTATTGATGATTAGCATGAACATGAGGGGAAATGTCTAAAGCCATAGTTTTTCTCGAAGCATTAGTCTTTTGATAGATACGTCTTACTCAAACACAATGTTAATCAAATTGTTGTTGCCGTCAATGCTAACACGCATCTTCTTGGTCGGACAGGCCTCGATATGAACTGGCCGAGGAACCGGCTCGTCAATTGATTGTGGGGTGGCATTGCAACTGGTAATCGTCATCACTTGCGTGCAGACAGTAGAACTGATAGAGCCGCTCGCATTACCGCTCGCATTAGCAGAGAAAGACGCCTCATTGGACGGCATTGTGCTTGTGCTTGGAATATGCCGGCTTAGTGCACAGTTCACTGCCTTGGAACTCCTGAACAGACTGCGGTCCCGGCGCCTGGTTAAATACCTTTTGACCGTCTTCTCGCATTTCTGGCCGGTAATTAGCATTATGTCTTGCAGCGAATGGCCGGCCGCGTCTAGATCGCACACTCTAGTGACTCTGTGGGAGAATTAAAGGACAGTAATTTTATATGAACTAGTTAAAACTATTTATATAGCATATTGGAAAGCGAAATTTACTTACGAGCTACCTAATACAGTGATTAGTGTAGACCTTGCTTAGACCGGCCTTCGCACTCAGATTCTTCATAAATTCTTGAAGGAATCGATACCCTCGAGCGGTCTTCTCAGAGAAACGGTACGGTTTTCCAGGTTGTCCTTGAAGAGGCTTCGGAAAAAACGATCGAGCAGACTGCGGTAGATGACTGATGTATGTATCTATAAGCTCAGTTTCATAAATTCTGGCGTGCTTTCCGTCGACGCTTTTCTCCGGATGATCAACATCAGCTGACCGATTCTTCGAAGGTAGGGACGGCAGGGCGAAATACTTGCGACCGTCAGCATCTACACTGTGTTGCAAACAATCACGCCCCATCAAGGCACGTAAGTGTTCCTGTCCACGTTCGCCCAGCTCGTAGAGAATCCGAAATAGCGTCTCATCCTGCAATCTTTCAGCATCACGCCGGTTGAAATAGTCACGGATCTTTAGCATATCGCCTTCCTCGATTGCATCATAGGTGCGTGTCTCTTGGCCAGCTTGAATGAATTGCTTGATCTTGTAGCAGAGCATTCTGTTGCTTCCATCGAAAGCCGTGTGCTTAGCAATCAGATTGGTTGGACGCTTGCACAAGATATTTAAATATCGTTGGATGCCTGCTCTAATGCAACCAAGTGATGCTTGTGCGTAATACTTCCCTTCTTTCGTCTCTAATTGAAAGTAGTAGAGTCTCAAATACTCATTTAGTGCTCCATCATCCAAATCCTGATAGTCGGTACGCAGTCCTTTGCTCATACAGAATTCCAAAAACTTCCTACCATTCTCTTCCATTTGTCGTCGCGTGCTTATGGGTAGTCCGTCCAACTCGAAACTGTCTAAATCAGCCAATTCAGCCGAGAGATGATCGTCTGCAAGTTGATTCTCGTATTCTTCGAGACCGTTGGACTGGCCATTATCGTCCTCTATAAACTTAATAAAAGCCGAAATAAGCTCCTGACAATCATCGTCAAGTGACGATAGTCGCGTAATAACGTCCAGTTCATCGGTAGTAGCGCCACTAATACAGTTATCAGGGAGATTCTTGTAGTTTATCAATGGCGGAACAATTTGTCTTCCGGTTGACATTTATAAAAACTAACAATTAAACACGATAAATTGCAAACACAGCGAGATGAAAACAAATAACAGATAGCGAAGCGCAGCACCTAAACGGGTATATTTATTCAAATATACAGGAGGGGGTGCAAGATAAGACAGGGGTGGGGTGGAGTCCGCAACTGAGGAAAGAGGTGAGAACTGAGAGCCAATCAGAAGGCAGCGAGGGAGAGAGATAAATGACATAACAAAATTGAACTAGACAGATTCTACTGAGACTGCGTGTTATTGTCTTTCTCGATCAAAAACAACTAGCCTATGTGGAAACACTAGTCAATGCACTTTTCTGCAGTTGGGATGCATGATATTGGTATAACACGACTCGCGCCGAAGAATATACCATTGCTACTCAGGGCTAAAAAGAATTCAACGCCAATTTCAGCTCAAGGCGAGGCCTAAAAAGGCACAGAACACAACCACCCACCCCAACGCCGCAAACCCACCCCCACGGGTGGAGCCAAACAACCCCTCCCAGCCAATCGCAAACGCCAGTTAGCCCACGCCGTACAAGCCGGCTAGGCAAACCGGTCAAAAGTTAGCAAAACATTGTGCTGTTTTTTTCAGGCAACTCACGCAGTGTAATAGGAACCGTTAGCTGTATGAAACCTGCGTGTGATAGATGCGGACTGTCATTCAGAGGCTTCAGCACCTGGGGCACCTGGGGCTTTAGCACCTTAGCTTTTGATTTCTATATAATCCTTGCCTTTTAAAACATTGTCTCTAGAAATTCCTGATAGTTACACTGACGCTACACTCCTGCGCTGATGCTATCGACTTTTTGACGGCCGATATTCAAAGCACTGCAAGTTTCTGAATCCTTCATACAGAAAGCTAGCTATCCCACTCGTATTTCTAAATAAATTCACAGATTTGTTTTTCTAGTGGGATACCTTGCTAATGATATGGCACCCCTGCTAATGATATGGCACCCCTGCTAATGATATGGCAACCCCGCTAATGATATGGAAACTCTGCTAACGATATGGAAACTCTGCTAATAATATGACACCACTGCTAATGATATGGCAACCCCGCTAATGATATGGCACCCCTGCTAATGATATGGCACCCCTGCTAATGATATGGCACCCCTGCTAATGATATGGCAACCCCGCTAATGATATGGAAACTCTGCTAACGATATGGAAACTCTGCTAATAATATGACACCACTGCTAATGATATGGCAACCCCGCTAATGATATGGCACCCCTGCTAATGATATGGCACCACTGCTAATGATATGGCAACCCCGCTAATGCTATGGAAACTCTGCTAATGATATGGCACCACTGCTAATGATATGGCAACCCCGCTAATGATATGGCACCCCTGCTAATGATATGGCACCACTGCTAATGATATGGCACCACTGCTAATGATATGGCACCACTGCTAATGACATGGCACCCCTGCTAATGATATGGCACCACTGCTAATGATATGGCACCACTGCTAATGATATGGCACCACTGCTAATGATATGGCAACCCCGCTAATGATATGGCACCACTGCTAATGATATGGCACCCCTGCTAATGATATGGCACCCCTGCTAATGATATGGCACCCCTGCTAATGATATGGCAACCCCGCTAATGATATGGCACCACTGCTAATGATATGGCAACCCCGCTAATGATATGGCACCACTGCTAATGATATGGCACCACTGCTAATGACGTGGAGCCCCTTAAAATAAGTAACATCAATTCAAAACTGCTTCGGTAGGAATATTTCTGGCTTCGAACTTAACGCAGCCTTGGATCCTCCTCCAACTGAGCGTTGGTGGGACACAGGATGCAGGTCCTTTTTGTTCATACTCAAAAATGGATTGAATTGGATTTAATTACTTCAAGTACGTCAGGTTGTTAATTTGATTTGAGCTGCAATTCGCAATTGATACGGTGGGTGCCTCGGTGCCAGCTGGGCGCCAAAAGAGGCCCTGAAAAGGAGCGGGGCGCCAACGTAAACGGTCAGACATTCGCTTTTCCCATTAAGCATAAAGCATTCGCTTAAAAACAGACGCTAAAAGTGATGCAGTGCTTTAAGTAGTCTGTACTGCTTAAATAGATCCTTAATTTTAGACTGATACAGTCGGCCTACGTACGCAGCAAAGACTAGGGGTAACTTTCCCAATGCTTTTCCACTCAGAAGTTACACGTGGAATAACTCGTAGCCTCAAGAAGCGCACTCGGACCTAAGAATTTCAAGCCTCTAATTGAAATGGAGGAACGCGATGTACGGGTTTATTACAAGAGAGGAACACATACAATTAATTTGTCTTCGTCGGTGATTACACTTGAAGTTTTCCTGTTATGTGTTGAGTAGAAGACCAGAACATGTAGTAGTAGAACAGAGCTATAAGTTGTTAGAAATGGTTTGCAGCCTAGTGGTTAGAGCTCAAATGCCGTGGTTTCGATTCTCGAATTTGTGTCCTTGAGCACTTAACTCTGCATTGCTTCAGTTCACCCAGCTGTAAAATGGGTGCGAGCATTAGCTGGGGTAATTGAGGGTGTGTGTGGCGACCCCCCCCCCAGTCCCTGGATTGAACAGCCGTACACAGCCTTCATATGAGCCGCGCAATGGCTGGGCAGGTGTAATCAAAATCGGCTCTCAGTCGTTGAGACATCCATGATGACGAAATCCAGCCCCTCGAAAGCTCTGACAATCGAGTCGAATTCCTTCTTGAAATAGTGCATCCGCGCGTTCCTGATGACGTGGTAAAGAGGATGTGCGCCAGTGCGCCGCGATGTGGCCTGAAGCCGTTCTGCTCAGCACCGGCTGCAACCGCAATAAACAGCATCGGTTGAACAGCTTCGCAGCGCAGGACTTAAGGCAGATGCCTCGATTCCCTTTGTTGTGTCCGGCTTTATAGAAAAAGCGACAATTTGAGCTGTGGTCCCATTCGTTCGGTGACTTCTCACCGAGGAGCACTCGTTTCGTCAACTCTCTGGCCCTACAAGTGGTCATTCCAATCGGACCCAGCGCTTTCCCGTTCGTCAACTGTCTTGCTGCAGCGAGATTGAATGGCGACGTAGTAAACCATGTCGGGGAAGAACTCACGTGCAGCCCACAGCCAATTCCTGCTCTCGTCCGCAGTGTCCCCTACAAAGTTCAGTGAAATGCGCCGCTTTTGAACCGTCAGAATGTTGATGGCGGACCAAGTCGGCATCAGGCCGGTGGCAGAAACTCTTTTGCTCTTTCACGCAGTACCCACAGTGACCGTCTGACGCCTTAACCTCACAGCTCGTGTCTGTTTTGATTTTGTTTAAAATCACTGCAACCAGATTAACAACAATTTAGGAATGCAAGTTCAAATTTCGATAGTTTATTTTTCTTTTGATTCCATCAGGGTGAAAAACTTTTCAAGCAAACTGTCTAAAATTGAAACGAAAAGTTATAATTTTTCATAGCTGGTTGAAGTTTATTGCACAGTTTAATATTAGAATACAAAGAGATTTCCCCATTTGGAAATGGAACAGAAAAAACCACAACAAAGACGGGTAAAAAACAATTCCACAATGCTTCTTAATATTCGGACCAAAATTGAAACGATCGAACCAGCTGTTAAGTCTGTTCTCAGTCTGTTCTCATGGTGCTTTTATTGCGATTGCACAGTCGGCTCTTCGGTCAGATCCAGCAGCTCCAAGCCTCCTCGCCTCTCAAGTCAGGACGAACTTCACCCAGTCGGCGCTCGTCTCGATCGCCTCCTCCACCTGAGCGTCGGTGAAGTGCAGCAGGCGGCATTTCTTTTGTTTCTTATTGAACAGCACGTGCTGGCTGTCCTTCGATCTCATCGCCATGGCAACGCACTCGATAGCACTGTCGATGTTGGTCAGGTCAGTGAAGCAGTACTCAGAGCTGGGATTGTAGCTGGACCGCTTGAACGGAGTTCGCTTCCACTGGCCGTTGAGTTGGGCCGCAATCGGAGCAGCTGCAGCGAACTCGCACGCGAATCCGAATTTGTCAGAGCAGAGAGGTCGACGACATTAGTGGAGCTTTCAAAGGTGCCTACGCAGTCCTGTTTACCGTCTTTATTGTTTGGGTCACCGTTGATCCACAGAGAGTCATCGAGAGGCAACTGGCCTCTGCCGAACACCGTCTGCCAGCCCTCCCTGCTGGCGTTTCTCTCATCCGCCATGTCGGTCACTCCGAGCCAGATTTTATTGCCAGTTTGAAAACTCGGCATGCTCGGCAGCAGCTGCAGCGACCGCCGGCCCCAACAGGGACCGGGTGCCCCAGTCCATCGGGGGTACGGTCATGGACACTGCCTTGTCGTGGCGACCCGGCTTAATCCTGTCGTCGGCTCCCGCCGGTTGCCGGCGGCAGGAGAACCAAAGTGTCCACCCTTCGGCTGTCGACAGGGACACAGCGGCTGCCTGCGTCCCTGCCCCCCTGCTGGCAGGCAGGCGCTCCGACTCGGCTGGGAGTGCGACCGACCAGGCGCCGAAGCCAGGGTCGGCCGGTCCAGCACTCGCCCCAGGCGAGGCTGCGTCTGGTCCCTTGGCTGACTCGTCTGGGATGACGTTGGCGTTGACTGGCTCCGGTGGGAGGATAACATGCCATGCTCCCACGCTGGCAGCAACCACCCTTCTGGAGTCCAGGATGATGCGTGGCTTGTCCCCTCCCTGCCCGGCGTTCGGAGGCGCTTCCTGGCAGGCTAGCCCCTTACAACAACAACAACAACAGCAGCTTCAGCGAGCCGTACGAGTTGATGAGCTCGCCTCCGATCGATGAGCACTGCCGATTGGCCTCGCACCAGGTGAAGCTCTGGGATGGGTTCACGAACACGCACCTGCCGGCCTCGATGTAGAAGGGAGCGGGGCACTGAGCCAGCACTGGCAGCAGTGAGCAGAGCAAAATCAAAATTGCCCGAATAAAGATATGATATGGCGGTGGGTCTTGCATTTAGAGCAGGCAATTACCCAATTACCTATTTTGGTCTTGTTTTCAGTTCAGTTACGAAAAATTTTTTAGTCAAGCCAGTTTTAATAAATTAGAGGTGTTTGGGTAACGTCCAATGCTATTTAAAGTTTTAAACACCTTTAGTTATATGGATTTGCTTGATTTTATAACGCAAGAATTCCTCATTGGCTGCTATTAGCACTGGCAATGGCGGCTCAGTCCCTCCACTGGTCACTTTCTCTCACGGGTATCATACATCTCATAGGTAGCAATGTGGCTGTACATCGATAAAATAGCCTTGCATTGCCGCATAATGCATGGGCATAACTGCATGTAAACACATAAATTATGTGTGCTAAAAGACAAAAACACAACTTTAATAGGCTATTAAAGCCAAGCTGCATACCTAGGTTCGCACAGGAATTTTAATTGAAGGGGTCGCAACCTTAAGGGGCCCAAAGCTGCATACGTAGTTGCTTGGCACCTTAAGGTCTCTTAGCCCCTGTCTCTTGGTTGGCGCCCCTGTCTCTTGGTTGGCGCCCCTGTCTCTTGGTTGGCGCCCCTGTCTCTTGGTTGGCGCCCCTGTCTCTTGGTTGGTGCCCCTGTCTCTTGGTTGGCGCCCCTGTCTCTTGGTTGGCGCCCCTGTCTCTTGGTTGGTGCCCCTGTCTCTTGGTTGGCGCCCCTGTCTCTTGGTTGGCGCCCCTGTCTCTTGGTTGGCGCCCCTGTCTCTTGGTTGGTGCCCCTGTCTCTTGGTTGGCGCCCCTGTCTCTTGATTCTCAGTTTCCCAGTAGTTTTTCTGGGGGGGGGGGTGGCAGTTTTATGTTGCATTTCACATACTCGTATTGCTTTCGTATCCATTTAGCTTGAGACGAAGTCGCTTGATGAGACAAACTGGACATTAAAGCAAAAGGACTCTGGGTTTGTCTCCTCTGTGAGTTAAGGACCACTACAGTAGAATATTATGTTACTTAAGTAGTCCTTGGTTGCGATGTTTGACAGAGTCAAACAATGGACGCAAACATCTTGTTAATTCGTGGAAAAATGCTTTCCACGAGTTCCATGCTTCATTAAATTGATGCATTTTGGCATGCAGTGGAGGAGGCGCAAAAACTGGGGAAGCATGCAGTTGCTAGGAGGAAAGGTTTGGCATGTAGCTCGTATTGAGTGAGTTTCCCCACCTAACGGAAGCCAGTTGATGGATAAACAAGTCTTTATGTCCATTAGGGTTGATCGTCTAGCATTAGCTATCGTTTTGGCTATAGAATCTAGCTGGTGCAATTAGGAGCCTAATGGTGAAAAAGTACTCGTAGGTCATAGTCTGAACTGCGGAGCATTCGATAATTAACCACTGTCGATGGAAAATGGAAAACAAAAAAACTGCATTTTGCCCGCCTCGACCAGAGTAAGTTTGCGAACCTGCATGATCCCCCTTAATGCTGACTTTCTGGTACATTTCCTGTCAAAACCAACTGGTAGAGTAGAAGCTGTTGCAACAGCTCTGCTCTGAGATCTCACATGCTATACGTGTACGATGGTTAAGGCTTTAACTTGAATGTTCTACTTACATGTTAAATGTTGCATGAAATCCACTGCAAAATACATGTATACAATTTGCCAACCCGCTATCGTTCACCCGCTTTCAAATTCTGCCCGCGGGGGATTTCTATGAAAACCCTAGTTGACAATCTTACAAACTGACTTGTCAGATCTGATTTCTCTTGAATAGTCTTATTAAATCTTCTCAGATCTGTTCAGAAAATGTAAGTGACAGATAAAAATCTATGATTAGTATGTTTTGTATGCAAACAATATTTTCCTGCTTTAAAAGTCGAAAAAGCTTTTATAATGTGATAATTTAATTCACTAATTCACAGTTTAGTTGATCTAACAGATTTCGCAAGGTGATAATGCAAGTTGCGATTGCATATGTATCGAAGGGAAAATTTATAATAGGTAAAAGGAGTACTGCACAGCAGAATTGTATTACATATAAAATTTCAGCATGATGTGTTTCATTTTTACAGTTTAGTAATCTTAAACTGATATTCCTATGTACATGTGTACACATATGTAGTCATTTTTACACTGTCGTAAAATATTTGCTAAATGTATAAGAAACTATAAAAACGTATTTGTACACTTAAGTAATATATAATAGTTGTATTTACTTATCTAAATGGGCAAAAAGGCAAGTTTATAAATAAAAAATGTGCCCTGTTTGTTTTAACTATGTTTTCTTTTAAATAAGCTTCTGCTGTATTTACTTTCGTAGATCGATTTATCGGATATTCATCTAGGCTACAAATTTACCAACGCGTCTGCTAATTTGTAGGCCTAAGCCTATGAAAAGTTTTTTGCTACTTTCTATTTTAATTTTTCAGTAAATACTTTATTTGCAATGCAAGTGACAAGAGCAGCCATTAATTGCCCGAGTCCAGGAAATGAAGCTAAAGTCTTTGTGTCTTTGTACTGCATTCTGTGCTGTGGTAGCATTTTTTACAAATCTTCAAGCTAACAGACACTCGATTTTCATCATGTTCTTTAGAAGCACGCCTGCGTTGAGATTTTGTAAGTATGGAGCTCTACATTGTTAATTAGAGAAAAAATGATGATAAGCATTGGCCTAGCCCTACTAGCCTACCTAGCCTAAGCCAAGCCCTAGGTAGGCACATGATGAAGATGGCCACAGCTCTAAATATCTAAATAGATCATAGGCCTAGGTCTATATATTTCCTCATTTCCTATTATTAGTATAATGGAGATAAGTAAGGGAGATAAGTACTAGGGCATATATATATATATAAAATGGAATTAGATTAGGCCTAACCAAACAAAAACTTGAAAAAAACAATTTTGTATTGTGAATAAAGTCTAAAAATCTGTTATTGCATGATATTTATATATTCAATTATAATTAAACTTCATAATTTACATAATGATGGCACTAGGGGGGGGGGCCTAAGTTATGAATTAATATTAAAAAGTTGATAATACAGAGATTAAAAAATTCTATGCTGTAGCCATCTTGGACTTGGTTTTACACCCTACATGTATCACTAAGCCATGTTGCCCTTCCATTGTCATTCTATCCTAGTTTGGTTTTCACATTTTTTTTCTAATTTTGACCTAGACCTAATTTTTTAAAAGTATTTGGGCTAAAAATATAGCAGTGAAGTATAATTTGCATATTTAAAAACATTAAGGCAAAACCTTTATGCTTTTTAATCATTGGGACAGATATTTTAAACCAAATGTGTAGTGTATAAAGGCATTGTCCAGTGTCCAAGCCATTAATTCTTTTATACCCGCAGCCACAGAGCCAACAAATCTGCTGTCAAGTTTGATTAATATGGTAAATCATCAGATTTTAGAAAGAAGCAAACAAATGCTTTCAAGAAATCATGCAAAATATTGATTTTAACCTACCTGCAACTTGAGTAAGTATTGTGCATATTTCTCTGAAAAGTACTAGTGTATTTCATTATCATTATTTCAATTATTGTATATGTATACTCCACTTTATTTTTATTTCAAGATGCTTTTCGGGCTTGCTATGGATAGACACTGGAGAGCTACTTGGCTGTTGCTCAACCAAGCATCTAGATATTGTGCCAGGACAAGTGTCAAGAAGCACAGGTGTCAGCAAGCCAATCTGCCAATGGCCGCAGCAGATGGCACTATGAATGGTGCTTGACTTGGTGTGTCAGTTTTTATAAAATTCTTCTTTAACTTCAAAGTTTCGGATTTGTTTGTTTTTTATGTAATGCACTTAAGACACAAAATTAAAAAAGTAAGGTAAAAAATTACAGTTGCTTTTAACTTTTTGATTGATTAATTAACTAATTGCAGGTAAAACTTGAAGGAATTTTAAAAGTTTCCTTCATAAAGATGTCAATTAAAACAATTTTTGCTGTTGGTTTTAGTGCTAAATAGTTAAATAGAAGTACTGGTATAATAGTGAGTTAAACATCTTTTAATTGTTATTAAATTGTTATGCAGTGCTTAAAAGACCTTGCTTTTTGGTTTAGTTGTGACTGCATTTGCAGATGAATTTTGTTTGCATGTTTCTTTGTGCCAATTTTTCTGTCCTAAATAAATTGCCAAAGTTGATTTTTGGTTTTCTAATGCCTACAGTCTGTCTTGAATATAATTAAATGACAATAATAAATGCTTTTTTCTAATAAATCCAACCTTATATTAAATTATTTATTGCTGTACATAAACACAAATATAAAGCTTTTTAAGCAATTAATTGTTTATATTCTTTTTCCTTTTATTAATATTCGAGCAAATCGAATATTAACCAAAAATGCTGACCAT
The DNA here is from genome assembly GCA_002269645.1 of Macrostomum lignano. Lineage (NCBI taxonomy): Eukaryota > Metazoa > Platyhelminthes > Macrostomidae > Macrostomum > Macrostomum lignano. The sequence goes on from NIVC01002321.1 coordinate 33,361, forward strand.
TGAATTCTGCATAGATAAACATATGCAAAATTTCCTGCGATTTCTTGCCAGATCTTACCCAACTCTTGTCAAATCTTACAGGATACCTTAAGTAAGATCTTATAATTTCTTTGGAATTATTGAAGGAATTGGTAAGTCAGATTTTGTAAGATTTGGCAAGTCATTGTCAACTAGGGAAGATACTGGCGGGAGATTGCAGTGTTCTGCATACTAGATTGCAATGTCCTGCAAAAAGATGCTAGCTCCATTTCAGTTCGTACTGATCCTGCACTGTAGCCTGCACTGCGCACTGGCCTGCCAGACGACTCTAATGGATTCGATCACCCAGTGAAAAATGATACATGGATTCCACGTGGGTTCCACGTGGCCATGTGGAATTTAAATGTTTCTTTATTTTTTGCAAATTATTAACTTAAAGATGACATAATGGTATGCAAAGTATTTTTTATGCATTATTTTTTTATTTTTACTGTCCTAATGTTGATGTGGATTTTACAAGGAATTCATGAGAAATAAGCGTATATTGATTCAACATGGAATCCACTTCGGTAAAAAACTGTGATACACCACATTCAGACATTTTTAGGAAATTACTATAATTAATTATTATATTTATATGTTTTTAAGTAAAAATTAATATCTTAAAGCTAAATTATAATCGGCAAATAAGACACTGTTTGTTAAAATAGACAAAATAGAAGTGAACAATAAAAAACGCTTTGTGCTTTTTAAAATTAAATTTATTTTATTTTATATTCATCAATGTTTTGATTCAAGGCCTTGAAAGATAAATTGCCTTGTTTATGGCTATTTAAGCACCTTAAAAATTTTAGTAGACCTAGCCTAGAGGCAATAACTTATCAGGCCATAGCCTCCATGAGATTAGAAATTAGATAAATCAGTATTTTATCATAGATAGGCCTAATACTTTTGGTAAAATCCATGATAAATTTATTTAGGCCTAGGCCTCCAATTTCTAGGAATCCCATGGCCATGTCCATAGATTGGCTACTCATTTTTTTAACTTAAATAGGCCTTTAGAAGTTCATAATTTCCTCTTAGTCCTACCTATTAGTCCTATCTATTTATATGTATGCTTAATAGGTGTATTTTAAGCTAGGCCTGCTATAACTATCAATTTAGGTCCTTCTATTTTAATTAAGGTTAGGACTAGCTTGACTTTGTGAATTGTGACTAGTCAATCTAGTTAATATGTTAAAAATCAATTAATTTATGATTTTCTTCAAAAAAGTCTGTTAGCATCTTTTGGACTTGTTGCATATTTTAAAAACAATATTATTAATTATAATAAATAATTCTTTGCAATTACACTTGCAACTTGCTTTTGGCATAGCTAGCCTAGCAGATCCCTAAGGTTGCTAATAAAAATAAAGAATGATTATTGTAAATTTGATCTGATTTAGGCCAAGTCCAGAATTTAATTTTAAGCCATAGGGCATAGCTATTTAGGCTTAGGTTAGGCCTAGGCCTAATGTTTAATTATACTATTTTTTTTATTAGAGGCAGGGGGTTGTGTGCACCCTGGCGCACTTTAAGCGACATAGGCACACAACTGGCAAGAGGCATTGCTGCCCATTCCGCCGACTCCCCTGAGCAGGCACACAAGTATTCGGATATGTATGCAAGCACACTCACACAGGAATATACAGCGGCCCTAGCTTTATTTATCGTTAGGCATGTATACTTCACTGTGCCTTGGGGGGTTGGCTCTCAAGGCCATTAATTGCATGAGCAGAGAGCCAAGCTGAGATTCCAATTCAGCCCCAAATTAATATGATTGCACTTGGATTCGAGCTTGGGTCGCTGGCACACCAGAGCAGCTGCGCTACCACTTGGCTACGGCCCCCCTTTTAATCATACTAGGCCAGCAAATATGAAAAACATGCATTGCTTTGCCTAAATACTTTATAGTCTAAAATCAATTTTAAAATAAAAAATTAAATTTATAGAAACATATATTAATTATTTTTATACTTATTATTTTAATTTTATTAATTTTATTTTATTGATTGACTTAGGTAGGGTTTTCTTTTTTGCTAGAGACAAGGTGCAAAATCATACCCTATGCTCACTTTTAGGGTTTTATGATTTTAAGGCTTAGAATGCAGTTTCTTTTTTTTCTTATATAAAGGCAATGCAAATAAGGCTTCAACATAAAAATAGGTAATGAGATCGCACCTAAACTGTATCAACTTTTTAATTTCAGTTTTCAAGGTACAATTTTAAGATTTAGGGTGCACTTGACTTACTTGACTTAGCTGCAGGGGGCTCTGTGCATCCGGAAACAGCAAGGAGGCATTGCTGCCCATTTCGCTAACCCCTGGCAAAGGCATATGCACACTTTGCGCTTAAAAAATAAACCTAGGACTTAGGCCTAGTTAATTTTAAAATAAACTTTATTAAGTATTCATCCTTAAATTAGTTTTATGAATTATATCAATATTATCTATCAATCTTAATTGGCAACAATTATTTTTCTATTTCATTTCAGCCTAACATTACATGGCCCATCCTCAAACTTGGATGTCACCTTGGTCTTGCCTTTGAAGAAGCATGCAAAGCTACTTGGAATTGGAATTTAATATCTCGAATGCTACCTTTTGTGAAGCAATGGTAAGTTTTAGTTATAAACTGATTTTTTCTGTCATCAAAATCTGTTATAAGATCAAAATCTATCAAAATCTATTACAAAATCTATTATCAATCTGTTATAAAATTCTGTAATTTAACCCTTTTCTTTTCTAAGGTTGCTCACCTGACCTGAAGAAGCAGCATTCTGGCAATTGGCAGCAGCATGTTTCTGACTGTTCTAATTCTGGTGCATTATATTATTGTTAATTAATTAATGCTATTGACAATGTCAATTTCAAATTATATATTATATCATATGCGCAGCGCAACTCTAAAGATATCAATATCTACATCAGTGTGTTTATTCTTTGTGTGCTAGTGACTCACTACTGTACATAAATACACCTTACTTATTGATACATCCTTTTTGAATATATTTTTGTGCAGAAATATTTTTGGCTATAGCTAGTGTTTTATCTGTGTTTCAGTTTCTTTTATATGGTATTGAGATCTGGGGTTTGTATGAAATTTTGAGATCTGGTATTATTTTGAGATTTAGGATGCAACAATTTATTATGGCAACCAGTATAATGGCTGCTTACTCAATGACAATGTGGATTCTATGTGAAATACATAATTACTTCCATGTGGATCTTCCATGTGGAATCCATATCTTGATTCCACATGGATGGACGGAGACAAATGCACATATGGATTTCATATGAAAAATCCACATGGAATCCATATCATTTTTTTCACTGGGCAATTGAGCTCTGTCGCAGAACAAGCAGGCAACACCCCGATAATTAGCGACTCTCCATTCTAGCGCTGATGTCTGGCTCAGCTGAAAGAGCTCAACGCCTGCTAGACCGGCTGACGGCGGCGGCCGCTGTGATTGGACTGTCCGTGAACACCAAAAAGACGATGGTGCTGACCGTACCGACGGACCTCCCAGCGGAGTCGATAAACTGCCGCTGCAAAAACTGGCAGGCGCGGCATTGCTGCCTCGCTGCAAAGAGTTCGTCTACGTACTCTAGCTAGCTTGGCGGTCTGGTGCCAAGCATCACGAACTACATGTACATGGCACACGGCGCAGGGCTCTTGCCTGGGGCGCATTCCGCACCGTGCGGACTGTCCGCCCTGCCGGATCGGCTGAGAGGGAAATAATTTCTTTAAAAAACTTTTTATATTGCTCGAGAAATAATGAGTCTCCTATACTAAACACAAATGTACAACGACAAAAATTGGACTTGGGATAGGGGAGAACAAGCAGCAATGGGGTAATAAAAGGGACTCATTTATGAGCTTAAGTTTACATAATATTCATTTACAAGTATAATATTCGTCGCGTTTTTGCCAAACCCTGCTTCCTAGTGTCACTGTGTCTCTGTGAGCCGAATGACGTATTATTTGTGTACATATAGGTTACTCGGGCTCCAATTTATAAGCTTGTTGACGACAGGCCCTTTTTAAAAACATATACTCGGAATTACTCAGATTTTAGTGGCACATTCTGATTAAAAAACTCTGACTAGAAACTATAGATTTCACGAGATTCCGAACCTAGTGTTCTGATTATTTTGTTACAAGAACTGAGGGCACAAAAGAACTTTAACTGCTTCTTCACAGTTAGGTAATTTGGTAGTAAAACAAAATAAAAGTAAGGAAATTTGTTTTGGCTAGCAAAACGCTTTTTTACTTCTTTCTCAAACGATTTTTTAAAGAAAAGTTAACTATATAAAACATTTTCTTTAATAAATAAATTAAAAAATAGAACTTGTTAAGATATGATTTTGTCAATTATGTTTATTTTTCTTGAGAGGAAGCGTTTTTTTACTGCAAGTCAGGAGTATTATCTTAGCTTGCGTTTGCTATATTTTTTTAAATTTATTCCGTGGAAGTAAAAAAATAATATTTTTTAAACATTTTATTTCGTGTTCTGAAAAATTTCGTTGCTAAAACATTCCCACTGAGTCACTGACTGGGTTTATTTTTTGTGCACAGTGTGTGTATGCACCCTAAATTTTAAAATTGCACCTTGAAATTAAAAAAAGTGGGTGCAGTTTAGGTGCGGTCTCATAACCTATTTTTCCGTTGAAGCCTTTTTTGCACTGCCTTTAAATAAGAAAAAAGAGAAATTGTACTCCGAGCCTTGTAATTGTACCCAGAAAGTGAGCATAGGGAGGGGAGGGTGAGGGTGCAATTTTGCACCTTGTCTCTGGCGAAAAAAACCCTGCCCACTGACATCATTCCCTTTTTCAAGTGAGGTAGTTCTGGAATCTAATATGGTATTTATAATTTATGGTAGGCCTAGTTCTTTTTTAAAAGTAAAATTTTATTTAATCTTCTAGGCTCTTTATGACTATATAATATATTCTTTATGATAATATTTAAAAAAATATGAATACAAAAAGCTCAAATATTCTATATGCAATGCCTACAGATCTATAATTATAGTAAAGTCAATATTAAGAGATATGGTCACTGTTATTCTGTTACTATCATTAGGGCAAAATCTTTAATTAAAGAATTAACATCTATATGACTGGGTAGTTCTCAAATTAAGGTCATGATATTTTGGTACAGAAAAAAAGTTTTTGAATAAAGTAATTATTTTGCAAAAACGATTCTTTCATCAATTTAATTAAAAAACTGCCGTTAAACCACAAGAAACCAAATATTTAAGACGAAATCTAGCAATTTGTTATTTTTCGCAACGGAAAATAAAACAACCAAAAATTGTGAAATAATGCAAGTTTTCTTTTATTTTTTTTATGAATAAGATACATCTTTTATTCTATTGTTACTATTTGATAAGTATTATTTCAATAGAAAATGTTATTTTTAAATCAACATTTTGTTTTTTTCGTCTAAATTGCTTGTATTTAAAATTATCGCGTAACAAGAAACACCTGAAATAATTGATATTGTACCACTCAAGAACTTAATTATTGTACTTAAACACCAAAATATGAAGCTTAAAATCTACAAAAGTGGTTTAGCTAAAAATTAGGCTTGCAAAATATGTCTTTTAAAGCATTAAAACTTTTGTAACTCATATTTGTAACTCAATATTCTAACTCAAAAAAAGTTTTTTTGAGTTAGAATATATATAGAAAATGAGCTAGGAAGCCATTTCTTTTAAAACCTAAAATACATGTATTTTTTTCGAACAGACTTGCGTCTTTTTAAAAAGAATTCAGCAAGCATTTATATTCTGCAGTAGTATTTATATACTAGGCCTATTTTACTATTTTACTATACTATTTTCTTATGTAATTAGGCTGCATAACTACTAAAAGAACAGCTTATAAATTTAAATTAAATACTTTGGTCTTGGTAAGTTAATTGGCCTATTACAGACGTCTGACTCGGCAGCCACATGGATCACTGCACAATTGCTCTGGCGAACCTCTGTAATCAATTCTGGCCCTGCACTAGCTGTCATGCTTGGTATACAATTCGTCTCAATTAATAAATTACATCGATGCCTGCAGAACTAACCACATCCAAAGGACCACTGCACATCTTAGCACTGTGGCACGTACAATGATGCTGGTGTTCTGGCAGAGAAACAGGTAAAAGTGCAGCAAATGGCATTACATATCCGTCTGAGAGGTGTGCAGTTTACAGTGCTTTAGCCAATTGGGTCAGTAGAATTAAATCGATCACATTAGAATAAAAGTAGATGTTTGCTGTACATGTAACAAACCAATAGCAAGATACTATTGGATGTCTTTCCTTTCTACTGATGCTCGTACATCAGCTGGCTGTCTCCACAGGCCACAGCTCATCGCATTCTCTGTTAACCGCCGCTTCAGTGCTGTCAGCCGCACTTAACTGTGTCTGGCCTCAGTATATAGTCAGTCCCAATGGAAAATCATCATCTAAAACATCTCTAAAGCATAATTGTCAATCGAAGAGTAATATAAAATATAGTATGTCTGTTATGGTACTGCCATGACTTATCTGTTAAACACTTCAAAAATTTGTGTGGCAGCACTCTGTAGAGATTCCATCTTTCTGTACCATATTTAATATTACATTGCCAGCATCAATGGCAATTAAGTTTTTTCTTTTATCTTTTTTCTTGTTAGTAGCTATATGCATCCAAAGGTGGAAAATATCAACTGAATGTTTAAGTTGCTTCATGTATATCTTTAATGAATTGCAGAACATATGAGAATGAATTTAATGTTTCAAAGAAATTAATTTTTTGTGCTTCAGACAGCTAATTTCATTGATAATAAATCAGATGCAAAATTGTTTTAATACTATTTCTTGACAAATCAAATCATGCAACTTTTTTATTATTCGTTACTCTTATTTTATTTTCAGTTTCTACTACCTCTTGTTTTGACTCATTATGTTTACTTGTAACTTACAATACAAATTGTAAATCAGTTTAAAAAAAATTGTGTGAGAACAACAAAAAACAACTGTTTTTAAGAGAAAAATAGTCGATTTTATCTACATAAATCAAATTCTGTTTGTTCTGACTAACATATTGGGTGATCAATAGCAAAAATTCATCTAAATACATAAAAAAACATCCAAAAAACCTAACAATGTGCTGAGAAATTTTTTTTTCATAACTAGAGAAAAAAAAGTGGTACTTTTTCTCATCCCACAGATGAGGACTTTGAATAAAAATAACTTTGGTGCTACTTGCTTTGTTGTAGTCAGCAAAATCTCTCTTTGTTAGGTTAATTTTGTGCTATTGAAAAAAACTTAAATTGAATTTAATTAACTTTTCTTTTTTAATATAGAATGAAACTGCCTTAATTGATATTTTAGTGTTAGATATGACTATCTTTCTTAAAAAAACAGCAGAAAACGCAGCTATTAGCTTATTCTATCAACAGAACAAATTAATTAAAAGTGGATTTTTTAATCATTCATAATGTTACGTTTCTAGCAAAAATCGAAATAGCAACATCTGCTTTGCAATCGAAAGAGTTAAATGGGTTCTAGGTTGTGCTAACCAAAGTTTTAAATAACATTTATCAATTTTCTTCTTTAATAAGACCACGTGAACAGAATGTAGCTTCTCTAAAGTGGGTATTATAGCTCGTGCGATAAAAAAAATATATATCAAAAAAATGAAATAGCGCACTCTATTGAGATTAACATCAAAAGTTCAATGTTAAAAAAGATTAAGACCCATGAGAGGCATTTATTTTTTAAGTCCATTTAGAGCTAAAATAAGAAAAGATTCAATATTTCGGGCTGATTTTCAAAAATATTTGTTTCACTGCTTACGACTAAACTTTGAGAACAACCCGACTATATCATTAAATCATTGTTCTTTGATATCTTATACCAGGGTCTCAATTGTGTATTAGTGCTAACTAGAACAAGAATCCTATCTTAGCTAAATGTATACCAATTGATGCCAATCGCCAGTATAGGCCTATGTTAAAAAACAAAAGATTCCTAGCTAAAATGTATGCCAAAAATTTCTCTTAAAAGCATTTGGTTTTCATGAGTTAAGTCTTCTAAGAAAAGGTTTTGTATATAAAATTAATGATGTACAAAATTTACATTTTTAGCAATACTTTTTACTAATTTTATTTCTTGTTAATTTTAAAAAAAGAAAACCAGTTATCACTAACGTTATAGACTATGCTAATTTTTTTATAATTTACATTAAAATGTTAATTTATATTACAATTTTCATGCTTGGCCAAAATTTGTATATAAAAAATTAACATGAATTTGTATGTCAATTTGTACTCCAACTCTGAAAGGGGTCATTCATATATTAGAATTTTCCCAGACTCTGGAAGGTTACATATATGCTAGAAAATTCTGGTGTACAAATGACCTCTTTGAAAGTTGGCATACAAATTTTGTATATAAACTTATGTAAATGTTTTTGGCATACAAATTTTGACACACAAATTCATGTCAATTTTTTTCACATACTAATTTAGTAAATAAATTTATGCTGTGCATGAAAATTATAATTCAAATGAACACTTTTATGTAAAATAAAGGGAAATTTTTATAGTCTTGAAAGTCAATGATAAATTTTTTGCTTCTTTAAAATTAACAATAAAAAATTAATTATTATAAATTATTGCTAAAAATGTAGATTTTGCATTATTATTTCTATAGGTTTAATTTAAGTTTGTTTAAAATAAAAATATTTGTAATATTTTAAAAAGACTTTTTGTACAAAAGTCTTTCTAATCTTAGGAAACTCTACTTGTGAAAACCGAATGACCTTTTTTAAAAGGAATTTTTGGCGTATATTTTAGGGAAATTTTTTGTTTTTGGCATATACTGGTATACATTTAGCTGAGATAAGATTCTTGCTCCGTCATACACTATTACACAATCCAGGCCCTGAGAATTTTCTGGCATATATGTAACTTTCCAGAGTCTGGATCCTACAACAACTTTGAATTAAATATTTCTCATAGGTGCATATCATTCTAATAATAAGAAAAATTTATTTTTAAGGTTTAATAAAAATTAATGCCAAAAACTTGCTTATTTTAGTAAAGATACAAATCAAAATTAAGAAACTCCAAAAGCTCAGTCTTGATCAAATCTTATATTATATTGTCAAAAATATTGAATCTCAAAAAGCTTAAAAATTTAATATAATTTGACCCCTAGCAAAATGGTACATTATATTAGATACTAAATAATCTCTACCTATAAAAATCAAAACTCTGTCTGTGTGTGTGTGTGTGTGTGTTATATTATATTTATAGAAAATTAGGCCTACAAAGCTATAATGCTAATGGGTATTTGTTTTTATTTTTATATAGACCATTTTATTTTTTTAATCTAAATATTGCTATGTAGTAAATTTATAACAATACCTTGAAAATATCAAACTTTAAAAGAGTAGTACTTGCCTTGTAAAACATTTAATAAAATTTATAATATAAACACAATTAATATTGTTAGTGATTGGCAAATTCCCATAGTCTAAAAGGTGGCCTTTATATATTTAATAGAAAGTTCTAGTATGTTTTTTCTCTTATACTAATAATATTAATATAAACATAATATATATAATTTTCTAATCCAATTTTAGCATGCATAGCACTAGTAACATTGTTATTGTTGTGTACTTAATACCAATTTTACAAACTTTTAGACTCTTGCTTATTTTAAAAAAGCCTAAAATTTTAGAATTTAGAATATTTTATTCGTGCTAATTTGTAAGTTTGATTTTATATTATTTTGATGCTTGTTGTTTTGCCCTTAGCATAACTTAAATCTATGATAATAAACTGATAGTCAAAATAATTTGTTATAAATATTAATGAATAATAAAGAACAATTAATTAGTAACAATTATTATAAATGCTTTAATACTAAAATTAACTTTTAATTAAAATTAAAATTAAAATTAATGATTAGAATCCTGCTTACTTTTTATATACCAATGTCTTAAAGATACCTAAAAGTGCCAAATATTTAAAGAGGCTTTAAGAAAACTATACTAAAAATATTGAATTATCTAGATGCATTTAAATGCAATAGGCTTGCTTTCCTTTTCCTATCTATTAACTACTTAGAATTTGTATGCTATGCTAATATTGTCACTTTTTTGTCTACTTCATATAAATGCTAATTTAATTTTAGTATATTTAATCATTTTTAGTATATGGAGATATATTTCTAGGGTTAGTATTTTTTTAGATTTATTTGTGCTTCCATGTAGTTCTTTGCAAACTAAAGATAACTATAAAGGTTTTTTTGACATACAGAGTTAACTGTGCTATAATATGTACTATATATATTTTATAACTTTAGTACAGATCCTTCCAAACGCCCTCCAAGCCTCAAAATTCGCAGAATTGCATCAAAATCTTCAGAACGATCTCAAACTTCTCGAAGTCGTTTTAAACTTCTCAAAGTCGCCTCAAACTGATCAGAATCATCACAAACTGATCAGAATCATCTCAAACTAATCAGAATCATCACAAACTGATCAGAATCATCTCAAACTAATCAGAATCATCACAAACTGATCAGAATCATCTCAAACTAATCAGAATCATCTCAAACTGATCAGAATCATCTCAAACTGATCAGAATCATCACAAACTGATCAGAATCATCTCAAACTAATCAGAATCATCACAAACTGATCAGAATCATCTCAAACTGATCAGAATCATCTCAAACTAATCAGAATCATCTCAAACTGATCAGAATCATCTCAAACTGATCAGAATCGCCTCAAACTGATCAGAATCATCTCAAACTAATCAGAATCATCTCAAACTGATCAGAATCATCTCAAACTGATCAGAATCATCACAAACTGATCAGAATCATCTCAAACTAATCAGAATCATCACAAACTGATCAGAATCATCTCAAACTGATCAGAATCGCCTCAAACTGATCAGAATCATCTCAAACTAATCAGAATCATCACAAACTAATCAGAATCATCTCAAACTGATCAGAATCATCTCAAACTAATCAGAATCATCTCAAACTGATCAGAATCATCTCAAACTGATCAGAATCGCCTCAAACTGATCAGAATCATCTCAAACTGATCAGAATCATCTCAAACTAATCAGAATCATCACAAACTGATCAGAATCATCTCAAACTGATCAGAATCATCTTAAACTGATCAGAATCATCTCAAACTAATCAGAATCATCACAAACTGATCAGAATCATCTCAAACTGATCAGAATCGCCTCAAACCCGCCACAATCGCCTTGAATAACACCGACCTTAGTCTGTCCGTCTCTGTAAGTGTATAAATATTTGCATAGAAATAATGACTTGCAGAGTTTTGCATAAAAATCCAATTTAGTGTGCGGTATTATTAGTAGTAGAGGTTTCTGCTTCACCAGAGGACTGCTGAAGTGCATTGTTGGTCGGGAATCCTGATGATTTGTGCTACACTTCCTGATGAATGACAAATGCCAGCTTCCCTACAGCTCTGCTTTAACTTGTGCGTAAATTAATTAGAAAGGAAAATGAAAATAAGTTTGCTGAAAGAACTGCGCAGATTTAAATATCAACTGTATGCACCTTTAGCTCTTAAAAATTTGGCCGCGGGTCTCTAGGCTATTCTGCAGTTTATAGTTTTCTTATAATAAGTCAGTTAATGGTAAAAAAGACTATAAAAACATGAAATGGAGATGGATATAAAGTAGTTATTAACTTATATCTAGCTAGTTTATAAACTAAGGGCTTAAGACTCTCGAGAATTAGCAAATGGTGTGATTCTAGAAGAAGCCAATTCCCATGAGGGGAATTTCTGAGAGGCCAATGCTCATTATAGGGGATTTCTGAGATGCCAACGCTCATGAGGGGAATTTCTGAAAGGCCATTTCTCATGAGGGGAATTTTTTAGATTTCAATGCTCATGAGGGGAATTTCTGAGAGGCCAATACTCATGAGGGGAATCTCTGAGATGCCAATACTCATTATGGGGAATTTCTGAGAAGCCAATGCTCACGGGGTAGAATTTGTCGCTGATAGGCCAAGCATCACATGGGAAAGCATCGGCTGAGGCCATGACTAAACTCAAATTATTTATATGCTAATTCTTCAGCCCCAGCCTGAGCCATGCGGGTATGCATCATAGGCGCAGGTGTCAGCGGTCTAGTCAGCATCAAAGCCTGTTTAGAAGAGGCTGAGCAATTTCAGCCAGTCTGTTTCGAGCGCACCAACGATATTGGCGGTTTGTGGCGATTTCGAGAAGACGATGGACAGGCATGCGTGATGCGGTCAACTGTGATCAACACTAGCAAGGAAATGATGGCTATCAGTGACTTTCCACCCAGCTCGTCTTATCCGAACTTTATGCACAACAGTCAGGTGCAGCAGTACCTGAGAGACTATGCCGACAAGTTCAATTTGAGGCAGTACATTCAGTTCCGTCATACTATTGAGAAGGTGGAGAAATGTCCAGATTTCAACTCTACCGGACAGTGGATTGTCACGGTGAAAGACGACCAGTCTGGTGTAAGTCGTACCGAGACATTTGGCGCTGTGCTGGTGTGTGTCGGTCACCATGCCAACCCTCACGTGGCCAGCTTTGCTGGATTAGATACGAACTTCCAAGGCCAGGTGTTCCATCCGCACAGTTATCGCGACTGCACAGGTGACAATTTCAAAGGCAAGCGCGTGCTAATTGTTGGGATTGGCAATTCGGGCGGCGATCTGGCTGTCGAATTGAGTCGGGTGGCCTCTCAGGTAGGTTGAAGTTTTGGTTCGGTTTCTTAGAAAATTATTTTTTGAAGGCTGGTTTTACATAAATATATAGATTAGCTAGAAAAATGACAACATTGAGTTTGTTTGTTTGAATAGACACGCATGTATTTATATGGTATTTACTAAGGTATATGCTTTACAACGATCGACTGCTACAACTCAACTGCTTAACCTAACTATACCTAACCTAACCTAAACCCTACCTAAACCCTACCTTAAACCCTACTCTGAACCCTATTCTAAATCCTATCCTAAACCGTCACCTAAATCCTATCCTAGAACCTGATTCCTAAACCCTACCCTAAATCCTATCCTAAACCCTACTCGTACCCTAAATCCTATCCTAAACCCTACCCTAAACCCTATCCTAAACCGTCACCTAAATCCTATCCTAAACCCTGATTCCTAAACTCTACCCTAAGCCCTATCTAAAGCCCTATCTTAAACCCAAATTCCTGAACTCACCTTAACACCTTAAACCGTATCCTAAACCCTACCAAAACGCTATCCTAAAGATTTAACATGCATTGTAATAAGAGATTCTGTTTTCGCGTTCGCATTAAAACCAGCCTTAATTATAAAGCTAGGTTAGGTTTCCACCATTCAACTAAAGCTTTGTCATGCTTTTTAAGTGTGGTCACCTAAATTGGTGGTCTGTGACACTATATATATACATATAGGCTTGTGCATTGTCTGCAGCAATACTCATATACACTTTCCGTGCTCGCTCCACTTATGGTTAAGAACACTTCATTACTTTTTTTAACAGCATCTGTGCCCCAGCTCAAATATGCTATTTTGCTTTTAGTTAGAAAACTATTTCCTGACGCTGTGCAATTTCTCTGCGAGTGCCTGCCTGTCTGTCTGTCTTTTTGTTTTCTTGACAGAGCAGCGTTAGGTTAGCTTTTCTTTCCACTGTTTTTTCAAGAAGTTTCCGACTCTGCATACACATGCACATGTATTGCTGTCGGGTATCTCGGATACGCTCACTTTCTATAACTGTACTATAAGTGCAGTTAGCATTTTATATAGAAACTTGTACAGTATTACTAGCCATCACAGAATGTCTATTGCAGTATAATTATTAGTGATCACCTCAGAGCATTACTCACCCTTCCTAACCTTTATGACCTGAATACATCTCAGATTCTCTCACCCCATATGACCTCTGAAACTGTCACCCTCGCTGCCCCCTCTCTGACCACTTCTCGCCCTCTCTGACCCCCTCTCACCCTCTCTGACCCCCTTTTAGCCTCTCTGACCCCCTCTCACCCTCTGACACCCTCTCTGACTCCCTTTCACCCTCTCTGACCTCTTCTCACCCCCTCTGACCCCCTTTTACCCTCTCTGACACCCTCTCACCCTCTCTGACACCCTCTCTGACACCCTCTCACCCTCTCTGACACCCTCTCACCCTCTCTGACACCCTCTCTGACCCCCTCTCACTCTCTGACACCCTCTCTGAGCCTCTCCTTATAATTACCCACTCGTGTTTGGTTAGTGCATTGGATCTATAGCACCAACATCCTCTCTGTACAAACAGGTATTCTTAAGCACTCGCCGAGGCACCTGGCTATTCAAAAGAATCCTAGACAATGGCTTGCCAATTGACTTGTTGATAACCAGGCGCTGGTTAATGAAACTGGCCTACTCTTTGCCGCAGTCATTGGTTAACGCCAAAATGCGCATGCTTGGGCGCAAACTAGGGATTCGCCCGGCCGTTTCTATTGGCGGCACACACATGTAAGTCGCTATTGGACAGAATATTGGTCACGTGACTGCTCTCAGCCAATAGCGACTTACATGTGTGTGTTGCCAGTAGAGGCGGCCGGGTGATTCCCAAGGTTGCGCATGTATGAAAATGCGTAGCGATATTAATCACGTGATTGATCACCGGCTGTACTCACTGGAGCCCGAGCACGAGCCTATGGCCGCGCATCCTACGGTTAATGACGATTTGCCAAATAGAATTATCTGCGGCTCTGTTAAAGTGAAAACCGATGTTAAACAGTTCACAGGTTAGTAAAATGGCTTGTATTCATAAAATATCTTTGGGGTAGCTTAGACACAAGTGAGACACTCTGAGATGCATTTGAGACACTCTGAGATGCATTTGAGACACTTCTGAGATGCATTTGAGACACTCTGAGATGCATTTGAGACACTCTGAGATGCATTTGAGACACTCTGAGATGCATTTGAGACACTCTGAGATGCATTTGGAGACACTCTAAGATGCATTTAAGACACTCTGAGATGCATTTGAGACACTCTGAGATGCATTTGAGACACTCTGAGATGCATTTAAGACACTCTGAGATGCATTTGAGACACTCTGAGATGCGTTTGAGACAATTCTGAAAGCTTGAAAGTTTTTTAGTTTAAAAATTTCTGAGAGGGTTCTAGTCTAGTGGTTAGAGCGTCGGACCCACAACTGAAAGGTCGGGGGTTCGATTCTCGACCCACTCGGAACAATTGTGTCCTGAGCAAGACACTTAACTCTGCATTGCTTCAGTTCACCCAGCTGTAAAATGGGTGCCAGCATTAGCTGGGGTAATTGAGGGTGTGTGGCGACCCCCCAGTCCTTGGACCGAACAGCCGTACGCAGCCTTCAGATGACTGCGGCTATACGCTGCGCAATAGCTGCGGCTGAGCTGTCGGTTGCACATTTGGCCAAATTAGGGCAGGTGTAATCAGTTATGTAGCGTTATTAGTTTTTAAGCTAATCTTATCTCTTTAGTCTTTCATTGTAAATCTCAGGCCTAATTTGGGGGGGGGGGGCTGCTACCCGAATATTAAAGCACGACTTCGCATCCTAATTGACTTGCACTTTCCAGCCACCGGCTGCGAATTCGTTGACGGCACCGTCGAGGACAATCTGGACGTTGTTACGAGTATCGTTGCCACCGGTTACAAATTCTCGTTTCCATTCCTGCCGGAAGATGTGATTTCGGTAGTTGACAACAGGCTGGACCTGTACAAGTACGTGTTTCCGCCCAAACTGGAACGGTCAACCCTGGCTTTTATTGGCTACGTGCAACCGCTTGGCGCTCTGCACCCGATCTCTGAGGGTCAGGCCAGATGGGCCGTCCAGGTGTTCAAAGGCATGGCACCGCTGCCAACTGCCGAAGCTATGCTAGCGGATGTGGAAGCTAAGCGAACGGCTATGGCTAGTCGATATGTGAAAAGTCCGAGGCATACTATTCAGGTAAATAGGTGTTATTTATTATTGACACTGTACAGAAGTTACCTTAGTCTTTGGCAGATATGTAGCGTAAAAATCTTTATGCATTAAAGAAAGTAGTTCATATTTTGACTCCTTCAAATTTTGCCGATATGTAGGGTAATAATCTTTCTAAAGTGAATAAATTCATTCATCTGATTTTCGAATTTTGCCGATATGTAGTGTAACAATTTTCCTAAATTAAAAAACCGTTCTTCATAAAATTAATTTCTCACCGATATGTAGCGTATAAATCTTTATGCATTGAAAAAGGCATTTCCTTCTCGAGCTTCCCTTAATGTCACCGATATGTAGTGCAAAAACTCAGTTGTGTATATTGAAGAATTCCATTCGTATTCTCTGATTTCTCACCGATATGTTGAGTAACAATTATAACTGCCCGCATTCCAGGTGGACTGGGTTCCCTACATGGACGAAATTCACGAACAGTTTGGCGCCAGACCCAATATGCTGCGCCTGTGGCTCAGCGATCCCCGATTAGCCAGCAGTGTTTGGTTCGGTCCCTGCCTGCCCTATCACTATCGGCTGGACGGTCCGCACGCTTGGCCGGGCGCCAGGGAGGCTATTCTTAACGTGTGGGACCGGGTTCGAGCCCCGCTAGCTACTAGGCCGCTGCCGCCGGCTCCTAGCGCTAATGGGTCGTTTGGCAGCATCCTCTGTTTAGTGGCGATTGCTGGAGTGCTGCTGGCAGTGCTTGCTCTGCTGTGGCGTTGACTGCTGCTTGAATGTTGCTGAGAGTGCTGAGTAGGGGTGAGATTTAGGGTGAGATGAGCTGAGATACTGTCTCATGCAGTGAGTTGTAGGTTGAGATTAACAGATACTGTCTTATGGGGTGAGATTTGGATTGACATAAATAGAAATACTGTCTCATAGGGTGAGATCTAGGATGAGATGAACGGAGATACTGTCTCATTGTGGTGAGATCTAGGGTGAGATGAACGGAGATACTGTCTCATTGGGGTGAGATCTAGGGTGAGATGAACGGAGATACTGTCTCATTGGGGTGAGGTCTAGGGTGAGATGAACGGATATATTCGAATACTGTCTCATGCGGTGAGTTTAAGGGTGAGATGAACAGGGATACTGTTTTATAGGGGTGAGATCTAGGGTGAGATGAAGGGAAGTACTAATCCAGGGGGAGATCTATGGTGAGATGAACAGAGATACTGTCTCATGGGATGAGATCTAGGGTGAGATGAACAGAGATGCTCTGTCATGCGGTGAGATTTCGGAATCTAGATTTTCGCATCAATGAAAAGTCAAATTCTTACACTTTGATTTCCGAAACGATTTTATCAATTCATACATAAGACATAAAGTTTTGACACATGCGCTTATCATGCAGTTTAGAGAGAGATTTTTAGTATATGGGATATGTAGCATATAATAAATACATGATTTATTGATTATAATAGTTTTCAAATTTGTTCAATGTCCGGTGTGTTCCTGAGAGCTTTTAATTAGTTTGTTATATAATTATTGTTTCATAGGTGCTTTAAAATTATGATTGAAATCTGCCAGCATCCTACGATTAAATTAAACTATTTGTTAAGAAATCCAATTAGATTTATCATTAATAGATTGTCAATTTTATTTTGTTTTCTTTCATGGTCTTAAATTGAATATAATTTAATATATATTCATTTAATAATATAATATAGTGAATATAATATTTGTGTTATTAGCAAATTTAATTATATTGCACACCCAACAGTCCTACATGCAAGACATACAGTAGTCTTCAGACTTTTCTCTTGACTCTTGTCCGTCCTATTCATACTATCTTGTTTCTCAGTCTTACTGCTACTGTCTCATCTCACTCTATCACTCTCCTCATATCCCTCACTGTCTCCTCTCCTCGCCTCACCTCTCCTTTTCTCTGATCTCCCCTCTCACAGTGTCTCCTCTCCCATCTCACTCTCTCATTGTCTCTTCTCTCATCTCTCCCTCTCACTGTCTCTCTTCTCCCATCTCCCTCTCTCTGCCCCCTTCCATCTCCCCCTCTCACTGTCTCGCATCTCCCTCTCACACTGTCTCTTCTCTCATCACTCCCTCTCACCGTCCCATCTCCCTTTCTCACTATCTCCCTCTCTCACTATCTCTCCCTATCACTGTTCTTCTCTCCCATCTCCCTTTCTCACTGTCTCTCCTCTCCCATCTCCCTTTCTCACTGTCTCTCCTCTCCCATCTCACTTTCTCACTGTCTCTTCTCCCATCTCCCTCTCTCACTGTCTCTCGTCTCCCATCTCCCTTTCTCACTGTCTCTCCTCTCCCATCTCCCTCTCTCACTGTCTCTCCTCTCCCATCTCCCTTTCTCACTGTCTCTTCTCTCATCTCTCCCTCTCACTGTCTCTCGTCTCCCATCTCCCTTTCTCACTGTCTCTCCTCTCCCATCTCCCTCTCTCACTGTCTCTCCTCTCCCATCTCCCTTTCTCACTGTCTCTTCTCTCATCTCTCCCTCTCACTGTCTCTCGTCTCCCATCTCCCTTTCTCACTGTCTCTCCTCTCCCATCTCCCTTTCTCACTGTCTCTTCTCTCATCTCTCCCTCTCACTGTCTCTCGTCTCCCATCTCCCTTTCTCACTGTCTCTCCTCTCCCATCTCCCTCTCTCACTGTCTCTTCTCTCATCTCTCCCTCTCACTGTCTCTCGTCTCCCATCTCCCTTTCTCACTGTCTCTCCTCTCCCATCTCCCTCTCTCACTGTTTCTCCTCTCCCATCTCCCTCTCTCACTGTCTCTTCTCTCATCTCTCCCTCTCACTGTCTCTCGTCTCCCATCTCCCTTTCTCACTGTCTCTCCTCTCCCATCTCCCTCTCTCACTGTCTCTCCTCTCCCATCTCCGTCTCTCACTGTCTCTCCTCTCCCATCTCCCTCTCTCACTGTCTCTCCTCTCCCATCTCCCTCTCTCACTGTCTCCTGTAAGTCAGTTTTAATGCAATGTTCAGCAACAAAAATCCGAAAATTAATTTCAGCAGAAAAGCAGGCCACCGTTTTGTGGATTACCTATTCGTCTTAAAAGTTTGACTCCATCTTCTGAGAAACTCAGCAAACAAGAAAAGCAACATGGCTCATCGCGCGCCTCTGCTGCTGTCACTGACTCTCATGATTGCCAATGTGGTGGTTGCCCTGGAAACGGCACCAACAAAATCGCCCACCACTGTTGCGGCTACTGCTGGCGCTACAGCCCAGCCGACAAGCGGGCCAAGCGCCGACGGATTTCGCGGCCGAGTTGCCGTCGCCTGCTCCGACGGGCACCGACGCGCCGCCTTGGCCTGGTCGGAGAGCGCCGGAGAATGGCGCCAGATCCCCGGCGCCAACAGCTGTCCGGCGTCGGAAAGCGACGCTGACGCCATCCGTGATCTGTGCCGGCGCGCCTACCCTGGTCAGCGGATCGTGAACGTGGAGCCGGCTGTGGAGCACGAAGCATTCCCCAACTGGTGCCCGCTTGACAACTCGCATCGGCGTAAGGCTGGCCAACCCTGTCCGATTCTGAATGTCCGCCCGTTCGAGTGCCTGTCCGGCCCGTTCCAGAGCCCCTCGCTGCTGGTTCCGCGCGGCTGCGAGTTCAAGCACAACTCTAGCGACACCGAGAACTGCCAGCAATACGCCTATTGGCGTACAGTTGCTAAGGACTATTGCGCCAATATCAAGCTGCCTGGAAAATGGCATTTGGATCGGTACGCACCGCTGCGACCCTGCAATCGGATGCTGAGCGCTGGCTACTTTGCCGCCGTGGAGTTTGTCTGCTGCCCTGAGGTAAAATTAGACTCAAAACGAGTTTGTTTTTTTAGATTTTGTACAAAAACTCTACACACAGCGGCTGTCGGAGTTTCTTGGATTCGCATCTATGAATTCCTTACCCCAATGTACACTCACTGCTAGCCTAGAATTCCTTACCCCAATGTACACTCACTGCTAGCCTAGAATTCCTTACCCCACTGTACACTCACTGCTAGCCTAGAATTCCTTACCCCAATGTACACTCACTGCTAGCCTAGAATTCCTTACCCCAATGTACACTCACTGCTAGCCTAGAATTCCTTACCCCACTGTACACTCACTGCTAGCCTAGAATTCCTTACCCCACTGTACACTCACTGCTAGCCTAGAATTCCTTACCCCACTGTACACTCACTGCTAGCCGTTAATTCCTTACCCCAATGTACACTCACTGCTAGCCTAGAATTCCTTACCCCAATGTACACTCACTGCTAGCCTAGAATTCCTTACCCCAATGTACACTTACTGCTAGCCTAGAATTCCTTACCCCACTGTACACTCACTGCTAGCCTAGAATTCCTTACCCCAATTTACACTCCTTCCTACCCTAATAAGCACCCCACCCCACCCCGGCAGCCCGTCATCGAGGTCAGCCCGGCTAAGGTGGATCCGCCGCGCAAAGTTGCCGAGAAAAAAGCCATCGACAAGGGCATTGCCAACGCCAAAGCGGCTGCCTACGCCGCCGCCACGGCCATAAATTCGAAGCCCATGGAACTGCAGTCGCCGTCCGATCTGCTCGGCCTTGGCAAAGACGCCGATGAAGCTCGCTACCAGCGCTACCTGACCGTGCCGACCGAGTCCGGACACTCCGAGCACGAGCGATTCCTGGGCGCTAAACGCGGCCTTCAGCATCATCAGGTGGGTCAAAGAGAAAACTGCGTGACAGGAAGGTCAAATATCAGAAAGATCAGCTGTCAAGACAGGGAGATTAGAGAGGACAAGACAAGGAGGTCAAAGAGGTCAAGATAGGGAGGTCAAAGGGGTCAAGACAGGGAGGTCAATGGTCAAAGGGGTCAAGACAGAGAGGTCAAAGGGGTCAAGACAGTGAGGTCAAAGGGGACAAGACAGGAGGTCAAAGGGGTCAAGACAGTGAGGTCAAAGAGGTCAAGACAGGAAGGTCAAAAGGGACAAGACAGGGAGGTCAAAGGGGTCAAAACAGAAAGGTCAAAGCAGGCCAGGCAAGACGAAGAAACAAATCCAGAATCCATAAGTCATCCAGATCGATCTCAGTTGATGTCGATGTCAATTCTTTTAAAATTCGCAGGCGATTCGCGAGAGCGCCATGGTCAAGGAGCTGCAGGAGGCCGAGTCTCGTATCCTTCGCCTGTCGCCTCGCGACCCGGAGAGCGCCCAGCGACTCCTAGACGAAGTTGAGAAACAGTTCCGACGCTCGTTTCTGTCTGTGCAACGCGAGGAGGAGGCCGAGCACGATCAGCTTGACTCGGTGCACCAGCAGCGGGTCAACCTGCTGTTTGTTGGCAAGCTGAACCACGTGAAACGATTGCTAGCTGAATCGATTTCGGAGAAGAATGCCAAATCGGCTAAGAGATATTTTGCTCGGCTAGCTGCTCTCATTACTAAAGAGGTTTGATTTACTGTTAATCATGTACACGTACGCTGAGAGTACCGTTTCTAAGGCACTAAACTTGTCTTAAGTCTTGGAATCTCAGCATCTCAGATCGTTTCGATGGTAGATTAGGGAGGTTGAGATGGTAGATTAGTGGGGTTGAGATGGTAGATTAGTGAGGTTGAGATGGTAGATTAGTGAGGTTGAGATAGTAGATTAGTGAGGTTGAGATAGTAGATTAGTGAGGTTGAGATAGTAGATTAGTGAGGTTGAGATGGTAGATTAGAGAGGTTGAGGTGGTAGATTAGGGAGGTTGAGATGGTAGATTAGAGAGGTTGAGATGGTAGACTAAGTGTAGATTGAGATGGTAGATTAGGTGTAGATTGAGATGGTAGACTAGGTGTAGATTGAGATGGTAGATTAGGGAGGTTGAGATGGTAGACTAGGGAGGTTGAGATGGTTGATTAGTGAGGTTGAGATTGTAGATTAGAGAGGTTGAGATGGTAGATAAGGGAGGTTGAGATGGTAGACTAAGTGTAGATTGAGATGGTAAACTAGGTGTAGATTGAGATGGTAGACTAGGTGTAGATTGAGATGGTAGACTAGGTGTAGATTGAGATGGTAGATTAGGGAGGTTGAGATGGTAGACTAGGGAGGTTGAGATGGTTGATTAGTGAGGTTGAGATTGTAGATTAGAGAGGTTGAGATGGTAGATAAGGGAGGTTGAGATGGTAGATTAGAGAGGTTGAGATGGTAGACTAAGTGTAGATTGAGATGGTAGATTAGGTGTAGATTGAGATGGTAGACTAGGTGTAGATTGAGATGGTAGATTAGGGAGGTTGAGATGGTAGACTAGGGAGGTTGAGATGGTTGATTAGTGAGGTTGAGATTGTAGATTAGAGAGGTTGAGATGGTAGATAAGGGAGGTTGAGATGGTAGATTAGTGAGGTTGAGATGGTAGACTAAGTGTAGATTGAGATGGTAAACTAGGTGTAGATTGAGATGGTAGACTAGGTGTAGATTGAGATGGTAGATTAGGGAGGTTGAGATGGTAGACTAGGTGTAAATCGAGATGGTAGATTCAATGGTAGACAGCGGCTCTACGAGTAGATCTGGTACCCTCCCCCCGGCTCCTCCAGATTGTCCGCCTGGCCAACCGGGCCAACCGTCTGTCACCGCGCATCAGCCAGGCCCACCTGGCCACTCTGCGCCGTCACGCCGCCAACCTGCGCACCGATCTGTCGGACTCCGGTGCCGACGCTGCGCTGCGGCGCCTAGTCGACTTGTCCGTCGTGTCCGGCATTCTTGCCCGCTATGAGAACGTGCTCAAAAAGGCTGATAAACTTCTGGCTGAGGCGAAGGCTTCTTCTGCTGCTGCTGCTGGAGATTCTGCAGGCTCTGCCTATCCGCCAAGGTATTGCAGTAATACGCATTTATTGCCTGCTCGCATTTATGGCTCTCCATGGCTAGGGAGGGGGTAGGGAGGTAGAACTGCAAGGCAATAAAATTGTGCGCGTGCGTGCCCAGCTGAGCTCATGTCATAAAATTTAAGCTTTCTTGTTGACTCGTTTTTTTTAATTAAGATTTCTCCGGTACATTACTTTCAGTAAGTAGTATGGTTAAGGCGAATTTTTACTATCACAAATTTTGCTTACCAAATCCGGACCGGATTTTGCTTAGCAAAGTGTTGTCTATGGCCAAGCCCTGCTGACCTCGCCGGCAGGACCGGATTTAGCTTAGCAAAGTGTTGTCTATGGCCAAGCCCTGCTGACCTCGCCGGCAGGACCGGATTTTGCTTATCAAAGTGTTGTCTATGGCCAAGCCCTGCTGACCTCGCCGGCAGGGCCGGATTTAGCTTATCAAAGTGTTGTCTATGGCCAAGCCCTGCTGACCTCGCCGGCAGGACCGGATTTAGCTTATCAAAATGTTGTCTATGGCCAAGCCCTGCTGACCTCGCCGGCAGGACCGGATTTGCTTAGCAAAGTGTTGTCTATAATCAAGCCCTGCTGACCTCGCCGGCAGGACTGGATTTAGCTTAGCAAAGTGTTGTCTATGGCCAAGCCCTGCTGACCTCGCCGGCAGGACTGGATTTAGCTTAGCAAAGTGTTGTCTATGGCTAAGCCCTGCTGACCTCGCCGGCAGGGCCGGATTTTGCTTGTTGTCTATGGTCAAAACTCCGCTTCTATCAGAAGCCTTTAGCGTTCGTAGTTCGTTCCACAGTCTAGCATATTGTCCACAATTCTGGGGCTGCTGATCTTGCTCTTCCGCGGCAGTTGCAAATAAAGCATTGCTTCCATTCCCACTGCTTGTGACAGCCATGTCTAAATGAAAATCTACGGGTGAAACTATAGAACCACTATGGACCAAATTGATGCTTGTTGGACCAAATTAAATACTGCTATGCCAGCCTTGCTACCATAGACAAAAGCATCATTACGTGGGCAAACATCTTGGATTATTTATTTTATTAAATTAGTTGGATTATTGGAATTTCGAGACTTGCACCAAATTTAACAATTTAGTAATCTGTAAACATGGATTTAGCAAAATTCTGCAACTTCCGTGTACCAGAGATGGCTAGCAGTGTAAAGGATAGTAGGATAGAGATATTGATGTTTTGTTTAATTTTGAACTGTTTTGATTGGTGCCAGCTGGCATCCTGAATTCGGACCAGTTACCAGTTTTAAAGTACTACAAGTACTTTCGGTCTAGAATCAAGCTTTTATTATTCTCGAATTCTTAATTCTAGACTGGCCGAGCGCTTCGACCACCTGCTCCGTCTGTACCACGAGCAGAGCGTTCGAATTCTACAGAAGGCTAAGCAACAGCACCACCAGCACCAGCACAAGCAACAGCACCATCAGCAGCTTCTGCCGCAGGCCCATCATGACGCTGGCACCAGCACCAGCAGCATCAAAGACAGGCACCGAGTCGGTCACGTCGGTCACGACAACGATGACGATTCCTTCCATCTGCCGCCTGTCAAATCAGCTGGCGTCACTTCGCCGGAGACTGATTACTCTCAAAAATCCGTAGTCTTTGTTGTGATCTTCTGCGTGCTGGCCTTCCTGCTCACTCTAGTAGTGATCTTTGTCACTGTACGAATCTGCCGCATGGTGTACGGCGCCAACTCGCCCGCTGGCAAAGGCTACAAGCTGTCCCTGGTTGATGAGGAAGAGAAACCGCCAGCCCAGTGCGGCACGACTGCCATGTGCTGCGATGCGCCTTACAATTACCCGACTGTGCACCCGGAGAAGGCCTGTCTGGGCGACCCGCACCTGGCTAACATGCAGATGAACGGATACGAGAATCCCACCTACAAGTTCTATGAAGAGAAGTAACGCTACGGATTAATTGATAATAGACAAAGGAGTTTGTGTTGATGAAGAGAAACGACGATAAGAAACGATTCCTCGTGTGTTTTTTTAACGTTTTATTATTACTGTGTTAATTTTATCTCATGTTTTATTGTTCCATCGCTGTTTAGCTGTTGTGTCGCTATATAGCTTGGGGGTTTTTTCGAGCCCGCATAGCATCAGCTTCTTTTTTTGTTTTCTTAGTATCGTTTTAACGATATTTTTCTGTGTATCAGCTTTTGATTTTATTTTTAACGAAGCAGTTTGGTCCATTGATTATAGAACTTTCGACATTTTTGTGTCACGATCTTGTTTTTGTTATCATTTCACTTCTTCGTCTTTTATTACAAATATCATTTTAAATGGACCATATCGGCGGTTTGCGTTTTTATTTTAATTACCAGCAGTTCTTAGATTGCTTGATTGAAGGGAGTGAGGGGTAGAAATTGCGTACACACTGCGGCGTGAGGTGGGTGAGGGACAGAGGGGTAGAAATCGCGTACGCTGCGGCGTGAGGTGGGTGAGGGACAGAGGGGTATAAATCGCGTACACACTGCGGCGTGAGGTGGGTAAGGGACAGAGGGGTAGAAATCGCGTACGCTGCGGCGTGAGGTGGGTGAGGGACAGAGGGGTAGAAATCGCGTACACTGCAGCGCAAGGTGGGTAGCTTTAACCGCGGAAAGTTAATTTAAACCGCTTTGTTTAAACGTCCTCGCAGTTTTTTTATTGCCCCTGCAATGCGCTTTGTACATTCTTTTTATTTTACCAGCTTCTAAATTTCAATTTTTTAAGCTAACATCTAACAATAAGTATCGCTTGATGGTATTTTTTGATGCATATATGCCTACTAAACTATATAACCTACTGTTAGTAGCTAGTAGTTTAGATATTACAGTATCTATCACCGCACAATTCCACCTGAAATAGAGCGCGCGATTTTGCTTCTTCTGTTTTGTTTCTCCTAATTACATGTTTTGTTTTTCTGCTTGTGTAAACTAAATAAAAATATCTTGATTTTTATTAAGCACACAACTTTTACTATCAGTAATTTTTGTCACTTTTTATATAAACCTATTCGTCATATCACCTTTCGCTTGCTAAATCGTACTACTGAGCACTCAAAATGAGTAGTTTCACCAAGTTGTTAATTTTTAATTCATTGAAAAATAAGTAAATTTGTTTTCGTTTGTTCTTTTCATAACGCGGCCGTATTTACCTCAAGCAAGTACAACCTGCACTTTATTGATTCAAATATTTATAAATAACTTTACTGCAAGCTGTAGTGACTCTTATTATATTTAACAGTTAAAGCAAACTAGAAGCATCTTGAAGAATTTTTTTCTTTTTGAAACACCATTTTTTAAAAAATTAAAAGTAAATTTTTGAATTTTTTATTACCGTTCATCACTACTATTGCTATATAATTTTAAATATACCTTATATCGCTGTGTTTATTACGTCTCCATTTTATGTCCATTTTTCAGTCTGCTTCTTTAAACTTTTAAAAGTCTAGAGGTACAAGTGTAGATTCAGCGCATATTCTGAGGTAGATTCAAGCAGAATATAAATTAGATTCCACGGCATATTTTAGAGAGATTCTGGAGTAGATTCTACTGCATATTCAAGTCGATTCTGGAAAGATTTTGAGCTAGATTCTATGATCATTTTGAGGTGGGTTCTATGGGAATTTTCTGGTGGATTCTATGGACGTTTTGAGGTGGATTCTATGGACATTTTGAGGTGGATTCTATAGACATTTTAGGTGGATTCTATAGATATTTTGAGGTAAGGTATATGGAGATTTTCAGGTGGATTATATAAACATTTTGAGGTAGATTCTATGGGAATTTTGAGGTGAATTCTATGGACATTTTGAGATGGATTCTATGGACGTTTTGAGGTGGATTCAATGGACATTTTGAGGTGGATTCTATAGACATCTTAGGTGGATTCTATAGATATTTTGAGGTAAGGTATATAGAGATTTTCAGGTGGATTATATAAACATTTTGAGGTAGATTCTATGGGAATTTTGAGGTGAATTCTATGGACATTTTGAGATGGATTCTATGGACGTTTTGAGGTGGATTCAATGGACATTTTGAGGTGGATTCTATAGACATTTTAGGTGGATTCTATAGATATTTTGAGGTAAGGTATATGGAGATTTTCAGGTGGATTATATAAACATTTTGAGGTAGATTCTATGGACATTTTGAGGTGGATTCAATGGACATTTTGAGGTGGATTCAATGGACATTTTGAGATGGATTCTATAGACATTTTTAGGTGGATTCTATCAAAGCTACTTTTATTAACATCCAATGCATGACTTCAGAATCCTGCTTAATAACAGTCGGATCATAAAATATATCAAAGCCAGCATTCTGAATGTTCAAGAGTGCAAAGAGATTGAAAGCGTCAGGGTGACCAGCTGCACAGGTGTGTGTGCCTTTAGCAACTAGATAATATAGAGTTGTCAGTCTCGGCACCATGAGTCAGCAGCAGCAGCAGAAACTGTCCAGCACACCGGGCCTGAGTCCCGGTGGCAGCGCCAGTCCCAGTCCCAGCGGCAGCGGAATGCAGGAGCGCTACCAGCGCCTAGCAACCGAGTACAGCAAAGCCAGACAGCAGGTTATTGTGCTGAAGAATGGCGTCCTTGAAGAGCAGAAACGAACTGGCCAGCTTACCGAGGAGTTGAACACGGCTAGGCAGACTTTGAGAAAGCGCGAGGTTGAAGCCGACTCGCTGAACTTGTTAAATAGGCAGCTGCAGTCCAGAGTCGATCAGTTGCAGGAATCCTTGGAGTCATTGCGGCGTCTGCAGCACCAGCCTCATCAGCACAGTCCCAGCAGTGGCAAAGTCAAGGCTGCGGGTAATAAAAGTATTCGAAATTCTATTTTACGCGTACAATACTCGACAATCTGTAATACTCTACCAGACGCATCTGTAATACTCTACCAGACGCATCTGTAATACTCTGCCAGACTCATCTGTAATACTCTACCAGACCCATCTGTAATACTCTGCCAGACTCATCTGTAATACTCTACCAGACTCATCTGTAATACTCTACCAGACCCATCTGTAATACTCTACCATATCCATCTGTAATCCTCTACCAGATCCATCTGTAATACTCTACCAGACCCATCTGTAATACTCTACAAGGCTCATCTGTAATACTCTACCAGATCCATCTGTAATACTCTACCATATCCATCTGTAATCCTCTACCATATCCATCTGTAATACTCTACCAGACCCATCTGTAATACTCTACCAGACCCATCTGTAATACTCTACCATATCCATCTGTAATCCTCTACCATATCCATCTGTAATACTCTACCAGACCCATCTGTAATACTCTACCAGACCCATCTGTAATACTCTACCATATCCATCTGTAATCCTCTACCATATCCATCTGTAATACTCTACCAGACCCATCTATAATACTCTACAAGGCTCATCTGTAATCACTAACCCAGCTGCCGCAGAAACATCTGGGGGCGCCTCCGTCCTAGAAGAGGAACTGCAGCGCAAGATCGCAGAGAACGCTCGCCTACACCAGGAACTGCTGGCCAGAGACGAAGCTGCTCAAACTGCCGCAGTTCGCTACGCCGAACAGTTGTCGGCTCTCGAGACGGCCGCGGCGTCGGCCAGAGCGGAACGAGACGCCGCCCTGGCGGAAGCCACCGAGGCTCGCCAGTCGGCAGTGGAGGAACGGGACCGCCTAGCCGCCCAGGTTGCTACCGCAGCTGGTCGCGTGGAGACGGCAACGTCCCAGTTGGCTGAGGCTCGAGCTGAGTCAGCTGGACTGCGCCGAGATGCTGAGCTGCTGTCAGGTCTGCTCAGGCACTCGGAAGAGGCTCAGGTTCGTGATCGCCTGCTCTATTTGCGGTCATGTATTTAACGGTCCGATTTCCTTCCAGTGCATTAAATCCAAATAAAATTCCCTAGTCTTATCTTCCCTTTATCCCATGAAAGAGCAGGGATGGTTTTGTAAATTCAAGGAATTCTGTAAACACTACTTATAGTACTCTCGACACACTAAAATCCAATTCAGGTCGCCCGTCGTTGGTACGACTGGACGTCTAGCCAGACTCCCACTCTGGTGCGGGCGCTCAAGTCGCTGGTGGACCTGCACCTGCACCTGGAGGCCCGGTTGAGAGCGGCTGGCAGCTGGACTGAGTCAGCCAGTCGCCGACTGCGGGCTTGCGTAGCTGCCGCCCGGTCGCTGTGCCTGGAGCTGCCTGCGGATAGGCCAGAACTGGCCACGGATGCCCAGCTGCTGTCTCTGCTGCGTCGGTGTCCTCAGCTGGCCGACTGTCTGTCCGAACTGTCCGAACCGTTCTCGGTCGCCGTGTCAGCCGAGCATTTGTCAACTGAGCTGCAGACTTTAAATACGGAACTGTGCCAATGCTTGACAATTGAGCTGCCGAATTCGCTGCGAAATTTAGCAAGTCTGATGACTACTGCTGCGGAGGCCAAGTCCAGAAGTCAATTAGCCGATTCTATTACCCAACGATTTGCAGCACTAGCCGGTGCATGTAAAAAGCTGTATACCGCCTGCGAGAGAAAAGTCAACGCCGAATCGGCGCTCAGAGTTTCCGATGATATCGCTGCGGGTAATAAGGCGTGTCTGACCGCCGCGTCGACTCTTGTAACCAAGTTTGATCTGCTTAATACTCAGGTGAAATTCTTGACCTGCTTTTTGGGTACTAAACGGTTCTCAGTCTGAAACGAATTTAGTATATTAGACTAGCCAGTTAGCCCCTCCTTGGGCGGGGTGTTTTGTAGCATAGTCGACAAAGTTAAGCTTGAGCATTAAAAATGTGTATTAGCCTAGCCACTTAGCCCCTTTTCGGGGGTGTGCGGCTGACAATCAAAATAGATAACCTGGTAGGCTTGAGCATTAAAAA
This sequence comes from Macrostomum lignano, assembly GCA_002269645.1. NCBI lineage: Eukaryota > Metazoa > Platyhelminthes > Macrostomidae > Macrostomum > Macrostomum lignano. Next base: position 63,042 of record NIVC01002321.1, read on the forward strand.
CTTAGCATAACCAAATCACATTGCATTGGATATACCTTTCCTATTCCAGGTAAGCGAGCAATGCGAGTTAATCGCTTCTCGTTTGATGTTCGCCGCCGTGAATCTCTCGTCCGCTATTTCGGATTCAACAACCGGCCCAACGGTCGCTGCCAACGTGAATTCGTTGTCGCCTTCGCCGTCTCCTTCGTCGCCTTCAATTGCTAATGCCGCCGCTTCGGCTGCGGCGGCTGCTGCGGCAGCCGAGGCGGCTGAGGCGGCCAAGGCAGAGCTGGCCGTCCTGCGCGACGAGCTGCAGCGTGGGCAAGATCAGCTGGCTCTGATGGAGTCCCGGCTGGCAGCTCAGCAGGCTCGGATTAGCCAACTTGAAAAAGATCGAGAACGATGGATGCTCGAAGCTCAGGTGGGTTTGCTCTATCAGTTGGAGCGATTATCCTAACCCCAGCATTAAACCGTACTAACCTAAAAATAATAATTAAGTACACCTGCTTACTCGGCAGATGTGCAACCGACAGCTCAGCTGAGCGCATCTGAATGCTGCGTACGGCTGATCAGTCCAAGGACTGGGGGGTCGCCACACACCCTCAATTAACCCAGCTAATGCTGGCACCCATTTTACAGCTAGGTGAACTGAAGCAATGCAGAGTTAAGTGTCTTGCTCAGGACACAGATTGTACCTAGTGGGTCGAGAATCGAACCCCCGACCTTTACGTCGCGAGTCCGACGCTCTAACCACTAGGCTTCAACCCATAACCCTAACCTGAGCATCAGTTTAAACAGCATCTCCCGACACGTGAACCCCCACCCTTGAAAACGTTATCATGGCAAGAATCGCTAGTCATTGCTAACAGCTCACTAAGTCACTCTAGCGACTCTAGCGCGACTCTTGTCACTTTTTAGCGACTCAAACGCTGTAATGTGACGGAGATCGAGGCGACTTTTGAATCTCAAGCGCATCACACGAGCTTTGAAACGACTCTGGACCGTTTTCATCATGGGTTCCTTTATAAAGCATGCGCCGCTTTAGGTCAGTGGTCGGCTAACTCCGGCCCACAAAGCCTCTCTATCCGGCCCGCTTCTGGGTTTAAGTCTGTTTCTAATCTCTTTTAAATCACCAAAAGAACATTACTTAACTTCTGGAATGCAGGTATTGTCTACGAGACTGGGCAAGCAGCAGCAGTCGTCTCCATCGCCTCCCCCGGCGCAGCAGCAGCAGCAGTCGACCCCCCCGTCCGCAGTCCCAGACGGTGACCAGTCATCAGCAGTTGCTCAGTTGCGAGCGAATTTTCTCGAAGCCAAGTGCACCGAGTCTGAGGCGTCGCTGCAGCTGCTGGACTCTCGTCTGATGCACGCGCAACTGTCAGCAAAGACAGCCAATCAGCGACTTGTGCTGGCACTGAACGAAGCTGCCAGCTTGAAGGACGCGGCCTTCCAGTGCAGAGAAGAGCTGGACACAACCCGTCGGAATTATGAGGAGCAACTGGCCGCCATCTCTGATCACGTTGGCGAGCTCAACAGGCAGTTGGAACGAAAAGAGGACGAGTTGAACGGATTAAGGGCTCAGTTTTCGTCTACCGTGGCTAAGAAAAAGCGATGATCTATAAATTTATTCATTGTTTGAAATACAGAACGCTCTCTTCCAAATGTACTTAAAGTTGGCCATTTTCTGGCGATTTTGTCCAAAATTCATATATCTAGCCACCTGATTTCAATGTAGAATTATTATAGTCAATAATTCATCCAGTGGTAATTTTCTGTTTAGTTAAGTTTGTGTAATTATTGTGGTGTATAATCTGGGCTTAACCCCACTGTACACTTCATAGCCCCACAAACCCTACCCCCAATGTACACTCCCTGGCCTAGCCCTAGCCTCGCTAACCCTAACCCCAATTTAAACTCCCAGGCCTAACCCCTACCCCCAATGTACACTCCCTGGCATAGCCTCACAAACCCTACCCCCAATGTACACTCCCTGGCCTAGCCTCGCTAACCCTACCCCCAATGTACACTCCCTGGCCTAGCCTCGCTAACCCTACCCCCAATGTACACTCCCTGGCCTAACCCCTACCCCCAATGTACACTCCCTGGCCTAGCCTCAAAAACCCTACCCCCAATGTACACTCCCTGCCTCACAATATTTAAAATTGGATAATTGTTATATGCAATACATATAAGCCTCAATAATGCTAGAAAAATTTTATTGAATAAAAAATATTTTCTTGATTAGCAAAACAAAATCTTTTTTTGTGCCTAACGATTACTGTTCCTGTTTATGCTACGGACTCTATGTAGCTCTCTTACTACACTGATTATTTAAATTGACATTAACTGCAACTGAGTTTACAATCTCCTTTCAATTCCAGTTTTTTATTAAGCTTATTAGCTAGGCTTTAATCTTAACCATTCTTCTTGGACTTATACTCGTAAGTGTATCTGGCTTCTACATAATCGCTAATGCATAGCAAACTAACGCGATACTTTAAATAACTTAATTTTCATTTTGCATTGCCTTGCCAATCCAATCATCATATTCATTGACGAACAATTCGAAGAGAAAGCCACCAAGTCAACCATTTTGTTCCTGAATGATTGTCGATCAATCGATCATTGTGATCCCATAAACACTTAGTCAAAATTGATTGGAAAGTTTGCTAGTTAATCGTTAATGTGGATCTGTTAGTATTTTTATATATTCAATTAAATGGTCAGATTAATGTTGAGTTACTAAACACGGTATGTAAAGCTAGACTTTAGATATTTATTGTCTTTGTAATTGTCGTTTATAAGTGTTTCTTCAATGTCTTTCATTTTTTTATATTAGTAGAAATTAGCGTGCATTAAAACAGATTAAAAAGCTTTGACAGAAGTTTACTTTAACTATATGAACACAACTAAAGGCATCTGTGCAGATTTTTAAAAGAACTGGAAACTTCACCGGTTGAAAATTTACAACTACACAAAACATTACAAGCTTTGCTCCTATGTGCATCCCCGGAGCATAGCTAGAAAACTTTACCTCTAGCCAAGCCTCACAAACCCTACCCTTAAATGTGCAATTCCTGGCCTAGCCTCTCAAACCCTACCCCCAATGTACACTCCCTGGCCTAACCCCTACTCCCAATGTACACTCGCTGGTCTAACCCCTAACCCCAATGTACACTCCCTGGCCTAACCCCTACCCCCAATGTACACTCCCTGGCCTAACCCCTACTCCCAATGTACACTCCCTGGCCTAACCCCTAACCCCAATGTACAATCCCTGGCCTAACCTGACAGACCCTATCCCCAACGTACACTTCACTACCAAGCGTCCAAAATCCCCGTTTCCCTGCTTATTGCATGGCCAGCATAGTCAGATCCTGCCGCAAAATTATTGCGGTCGGCCGAAACTACGCCGAGCACGCGGCCGAGCTGGGCAACCGGGTGCCAACGGAGCCGGTGATTTTCATGAAGCCCGCCTCCTCGCTGCTGCTGGAGGGCAGCGGCCCGATTCGGCTGCCGCCAAACGCTGACGAGATTCATCACGAGGTCGAACTGGCTGTGGTTATCGGCAAGCGGCTGTCTGGAACTGCAGTCACCGACGAGGAGGCGATGGCGGCGGTGGCTGGGTACACCTTGGCATTGGATATGACGGACAGGAAGATGCAGGTGAGAGTATGCTTGGGAACAGCTGGATAATGTTTTGCGTGCATTGGGGATTTTAGGATTTACAATCTCTTTTTTTAATATATTTTTATTTGAGGGTCGGGTATAGAGTCTGGCGCATGACTGCGGGTCAGAGTGGAGAGGAGATGAGAGAAAGAAGAGAAGGGAACTGAAAAGAGACACAACCTTGAGCAGGCCGGATAGAGAGATCGATGATAAAAAAACTTTGAAAAATGAACTGACCGATACTAAGGAATATCTAGATAGGTAAAGAGAAGTCTGGGCTGGATAGAGACAGATATACAGACAGACAGACAGACAGACAGACAGACAGACAGACAGACAGACAGACAGACAGACAGACAGACAGACAGACAGACAGACAGACAGACAGACAGACAGTCAGACGGACAGACAGACAGACAGACAGACAGACAGACAGACAGACAGACAGACAGACAGACAGACAGACAGACAGACAGACAGACAGACAGACGGACAGACAGACAGACAGACAGACAGACAGACAGACAGACAGACTCTGGGACGCTTCTCGGCCTGGGTACCATTTTCACCTGGGTCCCTACAAAACTGCAGGATCGCTTGAAATCCGGCGGCCTGCCCTGGACCCTGGCCAAGTGCTTTGACACCTCTTGTCCAATCAGCGCCATGGACCCGCCAATCACGCCGGACGCCATCGGCCCGGACACCCGCCTGTGGCTTCGCGTCAACGACCAGGACAGGCAGTCTGGCCAGCTCAAACAGATGCTGTTCCCGGTGCCCCGTCTGCTGGCTTTTGTTGCTCGATCGGCAATATCTATGGAGCCGGGCGATATTCTGCTGACAGGTACACCAGCTGGGGTTGGCCCGGTCAGGTCTGGTGACGTCATCCGAGCTGGCATCGATAGACTGCTGGAGATGACTTTCTCGGTAGCCTAAAAATATCAACTAATAGCATTTGCCACACGCCAAGTTAGAAAACGGCTGCATTGAAAGTTGAAAAAATGTCAACTTAAGCTCATAAAGTGGAGCGCCCGAATAACCTATGTAAACAAATGATACGTCATTTCTGCTCACAGTGACATCAGGAAGCTGGGTTTGGCAAAAAATGTTAAAAAATTGGACCTGGGATAGAAGAGAACAAGCAAGGAGCTGTCTCTTGAGTTATCAAGAGACAGAAGCCACAAGGTGAGGCAGTCTGAAAAAGTGCAGTGGAGAAAGGATGGTGCAGCAGGATGGTGATTTCACAACGCCGAAAGACACCTGCCTTCCGAAACTTCATCGACTGATGATGATTTATGGCCCAAACTATCTTTGTTCTGTAGGCTTTCAACTTTGGATGACAGTTTTCTAACTTCACATGACAAAAGCAATACTAACTACTGTTTAATGAGTAGAACTACACTGATTTTGTCTGATTATTTTGATTTTACATCTCTGTTGTTTAGGAAATAGTTAATTTATATCTTTTTACCGCATTGGTGCATACATATATCAATATAGTTTCTAAATAAGATCTATCTAGCTAGTGCTATTTTCAAAGGTACTATGTTTAAAATGCTGGAAATATTGATTTGTGAAAGCTCTTTTGGACTCGAATATTTTGGTAGTTACGCGTTTGATCAGTAAAACACATTTCGAAAATGCATGTCAGCATAAGTGACTGCTGAGAATGATTAAATCTGGTCATAGGTAAGTACGTAGGTAAGGCGTCTGATACCCGCTCCCTGGGGGTACCTGGGTTCAATTCCGTGGTTGACCCCCTTCACATAGGAAAAGTCATGGTCACTGTGCATCCTGCATGAGCGCTGCTCCTACGAAGTGCAAACTGAGGACGTGCTGAGGGTTCAGAGGAATGGACATGGCGCTCTTGGTTGGTGCCGAATTGAAACTTGTTGCAGATTTAGAATAGCTTTTGAAGAATTTTGTCCCATAGTGCCTGTCCTACATTTCCTGTCCTATAGTGCCTGTCCTATAGTGCCTGTTCTACATTTCCTGTCCTATAGTGCCTGTCCTATAGTGCCTGTCCTGTATTTCCTGTCCTATAGTGCCTGTCCTGTATTTCCTGTCCTATAGTGCCTGTCCTATAGTGCCTGTCCTGTATTTCCTGTCCTATAGTGCTTGTCCTGTATTTCCTGTCCTATAGTGCCTGTCCTACATTTCCTGTCCTATAGTGCCTGTCCTATAGTGCCCTGTCCTATAGTGCCCTGTCCTATAGTGCTTGTCCAATATTGCCTGTCCTACATTTCCTGTCCTATAGTGCCTGTCCTATAGTGCTTGTCCCTATTGCCTGTCTTTTTGTGCCTGTCTTTTAGTGCCCTGTCCTATAGTGCTTGTCCCTATTGCCTGTCTTTTTGTGCCTGTCTTTTAGTGCCCTGTCCTATAGTGCTTGTCCCTATTGCCTGTCTTTTTGTGCCTGTCTTTTAGTACCCTGTCCTATAGTGCTTGTCCCTATTGCCTGTCTTTTTGTGCCTGTCTTTTAGTACCCTGTCCTATAGTGCTTGTCCTATATTGCCTGTCTTTTAGTACCCTGTCCTATAGTGCTTGTCCTATATTGCCTGTCTTTTCGTGCCTGTCTTTCAGTGCCCTGTCCTATTGTGCCCTGTCCTATATTGCCTGTCTTTTAGTGCCCTGTCCTATAGTGCTTGTCCCTATTGCCTGTCTTTTCGTGCCTGTCTTTCAGTGCCCTGTCCTATTGTGCCCTGTCCTATTGTGCCCTGTCCTATATTGCCTGTCTTTTCGTGCCTGTCTTTCAGTGCCCTGTCCTATTGTGCCCTGTCCTATATTGCCTGTCTTTTAGTGCCCTGTCCTTTAGTGCCCTGTCCTATAGTACCTGTCCTATAGTGTCTGTCATATAGTGCCCTGTTCTATAGTGCCTGACCTATAGTACCTGTCCTATAGTGCCTGTCCTATAGTGCCTGTCTTTTAGTGCCCTGTCCTATAGTGGCCTCTCGACCTACGACACCTGCCCCCACCGGCCTGTTCTCATGCTTTGTTGCTGATCACTTTAATGAGCTGCGCCACGCCAAGGCATCGGTCAACGCCTGATTACCATCCGTTTCACCGATGCGATCGGTGTACTTTACTCCATTTGACCGCGCCTGAGCGTCAAAGACCTCGATCCATGCCCCCAACTCTTCAATGCTGTTGAGTAGCAGTGGGTCCCGATAGACATCCGATGATCCTGCTTGCGACGCCAAAATGTTACGACAGCCTTGTCGATTTATTATATAGGCAGGGTCAATTGCAGCAACATGGAAGCAAACCGCACGCCCAACCCCCACACACGAGACCCAACACGCCTTAAGGATAAAATTTTAGTTTTAGTACACTCCGGCTCAGTCTTTGTTTCTCTATGAGTCTATAGGAATTTAGTCTTTGTTAAAAGTTTACTCGTGATTTCCAGTAGTTTGGGCCCGCGACACCTCCGTGTCGGAAAACTTAATTCCTTAGCCAATGGGGCAGGCGCGGTGATCGTAGAGCCGGCAACGCTTCATCACCCGAAGCAGCAGGTCGCTGTTGGTCAGCTTTGTTAATTGGAAATTAGAATTTGATTCGTCAGATAAGCACTGAGAGCCTAAGGGCAAACTTGTTATCTTCTAATGTAAACAATGTTGTTTTTCGATACATATCGGAGTCGACTCGTATTTAGCCAGCCAGTAAGCATACAGTAGGCATACCAACGGCCCTGACTTTCTCATCTGGGCATCGTCAGGCACTACAAGTCCTTAGGCCGATTCTCGTGCACAAGCCTCAAATTATTTTGGTCGCTCACGGATTCGAACCCGGGTCCTCCTGCACTGTAATTCTGTAATTCACTGTAATTCTCTACCGCAGATGAGAGGAGACAGGAAAGAGGAGAGCAGAGAGGAGAGAGGTGAGAGAACATATAAGACAGTAAAGATGACAGATGAAAGAGGGAGAATGAGAGAGCAGAGACGAGAGTGAACAGACGTGAGATGGGAGAGTAGAGAGAACAGAGGAGAGATAAGAGAGAAGAGATTACAGAGACGAGAGGAGAGGCAAAGGGAGAGAGAAGAAGAGGGGAGAATGGAGAAGGGAGATCATAGAGGAGAAGAGAGATGGGAGAGTAGAGATAAGAGAGAAATAGAGAGAGAGAGAGAGGGAGAGCAAAGAGAAATGAGAAGTGTAAGAGAGAAAAGATAAAAGAAGAAAAAGGAGAGTTGAAAGAGCAAAGACGAACTAGAAGAGAGGTGAGGGAAGAGACGAGAGAAAAGGGCAGAGAGAGGAGGGGTTCATCACCAGGTACCGGAAGTCCTCACACGCCGTACGTGATGCCGTCTGAGTATATAACTCAATGGGTATACCTATGTAATACTGCCTGATAGTTATCATCATACTACTAATACCAGTCAAATGCGTGTATTTGACTTCGGGTCGCGCAAAAAATGTCATTATGGATGGCTATGCCTCCCATCGACTGAATTCTAGAGCTTGGCAGTTAACACAACCTTGAATCGGTTTGGACCATAGACCATAGCAGGTTCTCTAGAGATATACTAAAAGGCTATGTCTATTTAAATACACTAGCTCCCATTAGCCTAGTACTCGTATATTAGCCATTTACTATGCTATAATCTATGGCCCAAACCCTCTCTGATCAAATAATTTCAAGTTGACAAAACATTGCGCGCTTAAAATTTGTGTCAGCGCCAAGTCTGATGGATACACACACACGCACATCCACCAATAGACTCAATAAATCAATATAAATCAAATTAATAGTTGGCTTTTTTTATTACTCAACAGAGAGCAGTACGTGGTGACTCTTCCTTTCTGCGGCCTAGTTGGTACTGCAAGCTTTCAATTTAATCATAGATACGGAAATCAGACTTGCGAGACTGTCTATGGTCGACACTCGTTGGCATAGCGGAATTCAATTTAATCCTGGGGGCATCAATTTGATCATTCTATGTTTTCAAGGCACATTTTCACTGTCATCGTAACTTGTTTTTAACTGGCTTGTTTTAATGAGTAATCCGGACGAGCTACTCGAAGAGGATGACAGTGAGTGGAGTTTTGGAACTGCAAATAACGACATCGACCAGGCAGCCCAAGTACACCGCAGGTCAGTACAACAAGATTAGCGATGAGAAGTACGCTCTGATTGTCACCGCTTTAGGGCGCGGCGATAGTCCGCTGAGGTTTATTTCAGGGAAGTTTATGCTGAGGTTTATTCCAGGGAAGTTTATGCTGCAGGTTTATTCCAGGGAAGTTTATGCTGAGGTTTATTCCAGGGAGGTTTATGCTGAGGTTTATTCCAGGGAAGTTTATGCTGAGGTTTATTCCAGGGAAGTTTATGCTGAGGTTTATTCCAGGGAAGTTTATGCTGAGGTTTATTCCAGGGAAGTTTATGCTGAGGTTTATTCCAGGGAAGTTTATGCTGAGGTTTATTTCAGGGAGGTTTATGCTGAGGTTTATTCCAGGGAACTTTATGCTGAGGTTTATTTCAGGGAGGTTTATGCTGAGGTTTATTCCAGGGAAGTTTATGCTGAGGTTTATTTCAGGGAGGTTTATGCTGAGGTTTATTCCAGGGAGGTTTATGCTGAGGTTTATTCCAGGGAGGTTTATGCTGAGGTTTATTCCAGGGAGGTTTATGCTGAGGTTTATTCCAGGGAACTTTATGCTGAGGTTTATTCCAGGGAGGTTTATGCTGAGGTTTATTCCAGGGAAGTTTATGCTGAGGTTTATTTCAGGGAGGTTTATGCTGAGGTTTATTCCAGGGAGGTTTATGCTGAGGTTTATTCCAGGGAAGTTTATGCTGAGGTTTATTCTAGGGAAGTTTATGCTGAGGTTTATTCTAGGGAGGTTTATGCTGAGGTTTATTCCAGGGAGGTTTATGCTGAGGTTTATTCCAGGGAGGTTTATGCTGAGGTTTTTTCCAGGGAGGTTTGTGCTGAGGTTTATTCCAGGGAGGTTTATGCTGAGGTTTATTCCAGGGAAGTTTATGCTGAGGTTTATTCTAGGGAGGTTTATGCTGAGGTTTATTCCAGCCTGCATCGCCGGACAGCCAGTCAATCTAACCATTTTTTGACTCGATGATATCCAGCGCTAAAGTGTTTATTTGTTTAATTGTGTCAAATTCTGTTTTCAGTTTTTCTCAACGATATGTAAATAACTTGTGTTATAGCACTGGATATCTAACCAGTGATATCTAACTGGATATCTGATTTCCGTATCTATGATTAAATTGAAAGCTTGCAGTACCAACTAGGCCGCAAAAAAGACTATTTTCTGCCTAATTGGGAAATTAATTAGGTATATGTGTAGTCGGGAGCAGCCATGAAGCTTTTTTAGTTAATTACGAGCGTCAAAAATCTATACGTGTAGCTAATTATTATTTTTTTTTGTTTTTGTTTGATTATTACTTTACTATCAAATGTTCTTTACATAAATTTTGTTATTTAAATAAACAAATACCGGAATAATGTATTTTTTTACGATCATCACCGAACTCTTCACCGTAAAATATAATCAACAGCTAAACTTTTATAACCGGTTATAAAAGTATAATTGCATTGTTACACAGTGCGTAATATATATGCTAGTGCAGCTTACTCAGACTATATGACCCCTTGGCTCACAGTAGCGGCATTACACAGCTTCATCATAAATTATTGTTACCATGCATGCGTTCTGATGACCTATCGGCCCATAATTGGGCAGAGCCGTGCTGCCTGCTGGTGGTATGAGGGAGTCTGCGAGAGGGTTGGGTCGCAGCGCGGGAGCCTCATCAGCTCCTGCTGAATAGGAACGGGTGAGGCCTCAGTCCATAACATGTATAGCTGCTGCTGTACAAATGCTCCATTGAGAAGGCAATACCAGCTCCATCCTACTGTTGGCATCAGTTCTGAGTCCCCCAGCCCAAGGCTTATGAAATTCCACCCCAGAGGCCAGACTAAAGCTAAAGTACACCGCCTCCACAGGGCTGGAATCTTTTAGCTGGCTTTGTTCTCTAGTGCCGTTGATCTCCGAGGGAATATTGCGTGACTGCGCGACTGGTGGATTTCTGATTTGCCTTCATCTGACTCCCACTGGGTTCCCTGACTTCCAATGCAATCTATCCATAATAGACACGAATCTATCCATTATCCAATTGAATCGATCCAATATCGAATGCAATATATCCATAATAGACACGAATCCATCAATTATCCAATGGAATCTATCCAATATCCAATGGAACCTATCCAATATCCAATGGAATCTATCCAATATCCAATGGAATCTATCCAATATCCAATGGAATCTATCCAATATCCAATGGAATCTATCTAATATCCAATGCAATCTATCTATAATAGACACGAATCTATGCATTATCCAATGGAATCTATCCAATATCCAATGGAATCTATCCAATATCCAATGGAATCTATCCAATATCCAATGGAATCTATCCATAATAGACACGAATCTATCCAATATCTATATCAAATCTATCCAATATCCAATGCCATCTATCCATAATAGACACGAATCTATCCAATATCCAATGGAATCTATCCAATATCCAATGGAATCTATCTAATATCCAATGGAATCTATCCAATATCCAATGCAATCTATCTATAATAGACACGAATCTATCCAATATCCAATAGAATCTATCCAATATCCAATGCAATCTATCTATAATAGACACGAATCTATCCATTATCCAATGGAATCTATCTAATATCCAATGGAATCTATCCAATATCCAATGGAATCTATCAATAATATACACGAATCTATCCAATATCTATATCAAATCTATCCAATATCCAATGCCATCTATCCATAATAGACACGAATCTATCCAATATCCAATGGAATCTATCCATAATAGACACGAATCTATCCAATATCTATATCAAATCTATCCAATATCCAATGCCATCTATCCATAATAGACACGAATCTATCCAATATCCAATGGAATCTATCCAATATCCAATGGAATCTATCTAATATCCAATGGAATCTATCCAATATCCAATGCAATCTATCTATAATAGACACGAATCTATCCAATATCCAATAGAATCTATCCAATATCCAATGCAATCTATCTATAATAGACACGAATCTATCCATTATCCAATGGAATCTATCCATTATCCAATGGAATCTATCCATTATCCAATGGAATCCATCCATTATCCAATGAAATCTATCCATTATCCAATGGAATCTGAGGCAGCGCTGGATTCTACCGCTGTACTTATGACTAAGTGACTAGCTGGTTGACTATTGAAATATTGACTGTACATCCAGTGTACCCACCACCCCGATTTCGTACCCCGTGCGCCCCGCCACCCCAATGCGTTAATAATTATATATTTAGCTTCGTTTGTGTTAGCATCGTTTATGATTAATATATCGAGACTGAGACATCGTTTATTTATAATACCAAATCATCGTGTTGCTCAGTTGAACTCTTAATTAAACGACGCGACAATGGCGTCGCAAGCAGAAAGGCAGAGTCATGAACTCAATTTGGACGACGCCGACATGGCCGAAGCATGGATGCAGCGACTCTCAGCCACAGCGCGCATCAAAAAGCTAACAGACTCGGATGAGGCTCGGGACAAAACTGACCTATTCTTATCTAAGGCCGGCCTTCAGGCAATTCGCACGCTATCCCTAATGGCAGCACCAAAAAAACTTGATGAGATGAAATTCGATGACATCAAAAAGCTAGTTGACGAGACGATCCGGCCGAAAAAGTCACTTGTAATTGCCGAACGCACCAGGTTCCTCAGCTTGAAGCAGGAATCGGGTGAGACCGTCATAGCCTACTACCGGAGGCTGAGGGCTGCTACGTCACACGCGAGTTTGAAAAGCTGGGCAGCAAGCAGACAAAGGAGGACGACATGATTACCATGCGACTAATTGACGGCCTCAACTCCTCAGAGCACAAAAAAAGAATCTTGGAGCGCCTACAAAACGAAGATGGAGAAACGCCACTCAACAGGATTTTGCAAAATTTGCAGCAGCTTGAGCAGATCTGTGACTACAACACGCCGGCTCCTGCTGACATTGCCTTCGCCGGTCAACAGAGGGGAGTCTCTTCACCTACCAAGCCGCAGCCGTCAATCAAATGCAGGTTCTGCGGCGCCAATCACCTGAGGGGCAACTGCCCAGCCTACGGCAAAAAATGCTCCAAGTGCCAAAAAAGAAATCACTTTGCGGCTGTCTGCAGATCACGAGCTGTCCATCAAGAAATCGCAGTCGATGCAGAAGAAGCAGACATGTATACTCTCAGCCCCAACAGAGCTAAAGCGGGCCTCTTCAAGACCATCAAAATCAACGGCCAGGGTATCTCAATGCAAGTCGACACCGGAGCTGAGATCAGTCTGATTCCGCAGAACCTCTGGCGCCAGCTGGGCCGGCCCACCCTGCGCAAGTGCAGGAGAATTCTCCGGCAGTTCGACGGCTCCAGCATCGCCTGCCTCGGGGAATTCACTGCGTCACTCGAGACCAACTCGAAATTCGTCACGATTGGCCTGGTTGTCACCGCCGCGGAGAAGAAGCACGGTCTGCTTGGCATGGACAACATAAAGCTCCAAGAAGACGCGGTCACCATCAACGCAGTCCAACAGCTCGGATGCCTCAAAGGGTTCAAAGCTAAGATTAGACTGGTGGAAGGAGCCAAAGCGTTCTATTGTGCTGCCCGGTCCGTGCCGCTACACCTCAGAGACTTGGTGGTGCGCGAGCTGCAAAGAATGGAATCCGAGGGTATCATTGAGGCGGTCCCTCCCGGAGGCAGCCAGTGGGCATCGCCTATTGTCAACGTGCTCAAGCCAAATGGAAAGGTTCGTGTCTGTGCCGATTTTAAAGCTGGTGTCAATCACCAGATATGCAATGACACCTACCCGATCCCGGAGATGGAGACGATTTTTTCTGAGATAGCAGGCATGTCGCACTTTGCTAAACTGGATCTCTCTGATGCTTACCTGCAAATCGAACTCGATGAAGATAGCCGAGAGGTGACGACAATCGCGACACCTTTGGGTCTCTTCCGCTACAAAAGGCTGGTTCCCGGGCTGAAATCTGCATCGGCCATTTTCCAGAAAGCCATGGAAACAATCCTACAGGATGTCAGCAACAAGATTGTCTACCAGGATGACGTCCTCCTGGGAGCGAAGTCCAACGCCGAATTAAGGAGCAAAGTGCAGCACGTTCTCCAGACGATGCGAACTGCTGGAATGACGATCAACCTAGAAAAGTCTAATCTAAGCGCAACGGGGGTCAGATTCCTCGGCTACAGCATCAGCGCGAGCGGGATCACCCCGGACCCCAATCTGGTCGGAAAAATTCGCTCAGTGAACTCGCCGAAGGACAGAAAGCAGCTCGAATCGTTTCTAGGACTTTCCAACTTCTTCGGGAGGTTTATTAAGAATTACTCTGACGTCATAGAACCGCTCAATCAACTCCGGGGCCGAAACGTTGAGTTCGTCTGGGGCCCAGCCCAGGAAGCTGCCTTCACGCGAATCAAGGATCTGCTGTGCAGCGAGCCTGTAATCAAGCCGTATGACAAGCACAAAGAGACCACGCTCACTACCGATGCTAGCGAGAAAGCCATCGGAGCGATCCTCTCGCAGGGCAACCACCCGATCATGTACTTCAGCCGGAAACTGAGCAGTGCAGAAGCAGGGTATTCAAACATCGAGAGAGAGGCGCTGGCGATCGTTTGGGCTATGGAGCGTGCGAAACAGTTCCTATTAGGGTCGCGCTTCACACTCAGAACGGATCATCGCCCGCTGGAATTCATCTTCGGGTCGAGGCGCCAGCTGCCGAAGGTTGCCAATGCGAGACTTCTCCGATGGGCAATCAAACTGATGGCCTTTGACTATGACATCGTCTACACTAAAGGCGAATCGATTCCGCAAGTAGATGCACTTTCGCGGCTGGATTTTGAAGGTGACAGCGACACCGAGCTGACAGAGCGGCCGGAAAGCATCATTCACTGGACTGGCGAGGCTGTGATCCCGTGGCAGGAGCTGAAATCAGAGACCCAAAGGGACCGACTGCTGCTTGATGTCATGAAACGCGTTGCTGTCAACAGATGGTCAAACTGCTCGCCAGCCGAACGACCTTTCAAGGCCATCCGACACGCCCTCACGACCGACGACGGAGTTCTCTGCTACGGTGATCGCCCAGTCATACCGGCTGTCCTCCGAGAGGGGGTTCTTGGAATTGTGCACGATACGCATCAGGGATCTGGCTCAACGCGCGCTCGCCTACAGAACTCAGCCTGGTGGCCCGGCTATTGCAGCGACGTCGAGGCCTACGTTCGAGGTTGCCCGACCTGCTCAAGACTGCGCCCGAGTGGTCTGGAGAGTGTCCACAGGTGGCCCGACGAGGAAAAGCCGTGGCACAGGGTCCACATGGATCATGCGTGTGTGCCGAGGGTCGGACTCCTGCTCATTCTAGTTGACGCTATGTCCGGCTGGCCCGAGGCTGTACGAGTGCAAAACAGGGACGCGGCGACAGTCAAGCGGGTGTTGCAGACAATCTTTGCTAGGAACGGCGTGCCTCATGTGCTGGTCAGCGACAACGCCGCCGAGTTCCACGACGCCAATCTGATTGCCTGGCTGGAAAGAATCGGCTGCCGCGTCATCAAGACTCCCCCGCGACACCCTCAGTCTAACGGCTTGGCCGAGCGGATGGTCCAGTCTATCAAGAGAGCATCTGCGGCGTGGGACCAGTCCGAAAGCTACGAGTCGTTCCTGTCCAGGGTACTCCTAAACTACAGGTGTGTGCCGCATGCTGGGCGCCAGCAGAGCCCGTCACAGCTCATGGGTCGACAACTACGCAACCCGATAACCATGCGCACACCAATCGGAGCGAGCCTGTGGTACACGCCTGGTGATCAGCAGCGTCAGGAGCGAGCTGAGTTCGTCGTGCAGAAGGGAACCAACACCGCCCTAATCGCTCGTCAAGGCGGTCGCATCGCCCTGGCGCATGCGGATCAGCTGAGACGCGTTGTAGAAGACCAGGTACAGCCAAACCGATTCGGCCGGAGCCTACCTATCGAACTCGGTCAGGACCCGCCTGACGAACTCGGTCAGGACCCGCCTGGCGAACTCGGTCAGGACCCGCCTGGCGAACTCGGTCAGGACCCGCCTGGCGAACTCGGTCAGGACCCGCCTGGCGAACTCGGTCAGGACCCGCCTGGCGAACTCGGTCAGGACCCGCCTGGCGAACTCGGTCAGGACCCGCCTGGCGAACTCGGTCAGGACCCGCCTGGCGAACTCGGTCAGGACCCGCCTGGCGAACTCGGTCAGGACCCGCCTGGCGAACTCGGTCAGGACCCGCCTGGCGAACTCGGTCAGGACCCGCCTGGCGAACTCGGTCAGGACCCGCCTGGCGAACTCAGTCGGGACCCGCCCACCGAATCCGAACAAGGCCCAAGTCAAACAGCAGTACGTCGCTACCCAGCTCGGTCAACTCGAGGCGTGCCCCCTATCCGTTTCGAAGGGGGGAGATGAGGCAGCGCTGGATTCTACCGCTGTACTTATGACTAAGTGACTAGCTGATTGACTATTGAAATATTGACTGTACATCCAGTGTACCCACCACCCCGATTTCGTACCCCGTGCGCCCCGCCACCCCAATGCGTTAATAATTATATATTGAGCTTCGTTTGTGTTAGCATCGTTTATGATTAATATATCGAGACTGAGACATCGTTTATTTATAATACCAAATCATCGTGTTGCTCAGTTGAACTCTTAATTAAACGACGCGACAGAATCTATCCATTATCCAATGGAATCTATCCAATATCCAATGGAATCTATCCATTATCCAATGAAATCTATCCATTATCCAATTGAATCTATCCGATATCCAATGAAATCTATCCATTATCCAATTGAATCTATCAATTATCCAATGGAATCTATGCATTATCCAATGGAGTCTATCCATTATCCAATGGAATCTATCCTTTATCCAATGGAATCTATCCATTATCCAATGAAATCTATCCATTATCCAATTGAATCTATCAATTATCCAATGGAATCTATCCATTATCCAATGGAGTCTATCCATTATCCAATGGAATCTATCCATTATCCAATGGAATCTATCCATTATCCAATGGAATCTATCCATTATCCAATATCCAATGGAATCTATCCATTATCCAATTGAATCTATCCATTATCCAATAGAATCTAACAATTATCCAATGGAATCTATCCATTATCCAATATCCAATGGAATCTATCCATTATCCAATTGAATCTATCCATTATCCAATTAAATCTATCCATTATCCAATTAAATCTATCCATTATCGAATGGAACCTATCCATTATCGAATGGAATCTATCAATTATCCAATTGAATCTATCCATTATCCAATTGAATCTCTCCATTATCCAATTGAATCTATCCATTATCGAATGGAACCTATCCATTATCCAATTGAATCTATCCATTATCCAATTGAATCTCTCCATTATCGAATTGAATCTATCCATTATCCAATTGAATCTATCCATTATCCAATTAAATCTATCCATTATCCAATTGAATCTATCCATTATCGAATGGAATCTATCCGTTATCCAATGGAATCTATCCATTATCGAATGGAATCTATCCATTATCCAATGGAATCTATCCATTATCCAATGGAATCTATCCATTATCGAATTGAATCTATCCATTATCCAATGGAATCTATCCATTATCCAATGGAATCTATCCATTATCCAATTGAATCTATCCATTATCTAATGGAATCTATCCATTATCCAATGGAATCTATCCGTTATCCAATGGAATCTATCCATTATCCAATGGAATCTATCCATTATCCAATGGAATCTATCCATTATCCAATGGAATCTATCCAATATCCAATGGAATCTATCCATTATCCAATGGAATCTATCCATTATCCAATTGAATCTATCCATTATCCAATGGAATCTATCCATTATCCAATTGAATCTATCCATTATCCAATTGAATCTATCCATTATCGAATGGAACCTATCCATTATCGAATGGAATCTATCCATTATCGAATGGAATCTATCCGTTATCCAATGGAATCTATCCATTATCCAATGGAATCTATCCATTATCCAATGGAATCTATCCATTATCGAATGGAATCTATCCATTATCCAATGGAATCTATCCATTATCCAATTAAATCTATCGAATATCCAATGGAATCTATCCATTATTCAATGAAATCTATCCACTATCCAATTGAATCTATCCATTATCCAATGGAATCTATCCATTATCCAATTGAATCTATCCATTATCCAATGGAATCTATCCACTATTCAATGGAATCTATCCATTATCCAATTGAATCTATCCATTATCGAATGGAACCTATCCATTATCGAATGGAACCTATCCATTATCGAATGGAATCTATCCATTATCCAATTAAATCTATCGAATATCCAATGGAATCTATCCATTATTCAATGAAATCTATCCACTATCCAATTGAATCTATCCATTATCCAATGGAATCTATCCACTATCCAATATCCAATGGAATCTATCCACTATCCAATATCCAATGGAATCTATCCATTATCCATTTTCTAATTGAATATACCCGCTATCCGCTTAAATGTATCTATCATTCAAAAACTCCTTTTTGGCAGTGCATATCATGGTTTTATTCATTTGCACCAGCCAGAAAACTCTGTTGTCGGATTGTTCCCTTCTCTTTCTGTCTCTCTCCTCGTCATGTCGGTCTGTTACCCGATTGCCCCCAGTGACTGCTTCTCATCTCTTCCTCATCCGGCACAGGGCAGAGCAATAACGCCGTGCACTGTCCAATCAGCTTCCAAATCGATTCTCCAGTTGAGGTGGGTGTCGCTCTGATCCCCAGAGCTTATGCAGATAAAAAATGGCCCCGAGACAGAGCTTCATTGTTTAAAATACCCGGATGGCATTTTTTCTGCCGATTTCATTTTCCGGAATTTTCCAGCCAGCAGTTAGAAACCGACGCTAATTCTTCTTTTGTGCCGAGAGTTGAAGCATGACTAATTGCTGCTTGCTGCTTCTTCTGCTCTGCTTGCACCTGCAAATTGTCAACTGCGTGCAGCCAGGTGGGCATTTTAATTAACTCGGGGATGAGTTTTTCATTGTAAGCTCTTCATTGCCGTTTTAATATTCATCTCAGCACGTACATGTACCTGTAGACACCCCACATCACTATTTAGAGACACTCACATCCCCCATCTGAAGACACAGATCCCTAACTTGAGATACTCTGATCGCCTTGAAAAACTGAAGACATCCAGATCCCCACCTGGAGACACCCAAGACACCCACCCAAGATACCTGAAGATCCCCAAATGAAGAGAAAAAGACATCCAACTGGAGGCACCCAAATCCCTAGCTGGAAACACTCAAATCCTCAGCTGGAGACACTCAAATCCTCACCTGGAGACACCCAGATCCCCAACTTGAAACACGCGGATACCCACCTGAAGACACTCAGATCCCTACTTGGAGACACCCAGATCCCCAACTGGGGACACCCAGATCCCCACCTGGAGACACCCAGATCCCTACCTGGAGACACCCATATCCCCACCTGGAGACACCCAGATCCCTACCTGGAGACACCCAGATCCCCACCTGAAGACACTCAGATCCCCACCTGGAGACACCCAGATCCCTACCTGGAGACACCCATATCCCCACCTGGAGACACTCAGATCCCTACCTGGAGACACTCAGATCCCTACCTGGAGACACCCAGATCCCCACCTGGAGACACCCAGATACCCACAAGGCATACATACTGTAGATCTTTTCTGGAGCCGCGAAAGGCGCCACTCTGAAGAATGGCGCCACTGAGAACTGTCCCCATTAAAAAACAGACGCCAGTCACCAGCAGCACTTATAGCGCAGGCATATAAATTTTTGTCAAGCAGAAATTAGACTACCAGAAATAATCTCCATTTGCATTTCGCCTCCAGTATCTACTAGGCTAAGCCGCATGGGCCTGGCAGAAGTTTGCCAAAACTTGAGTTTTGTGTCACGCAACTCCCCGATATCTCCGCGTGCGCTGCAGGGAACCTCCAAGTGATTGATAGCTGGATGGCTGGGAAGAAGAGAGTTGGGGAGAGGGGAAGCGGAGATGGGAGTTTTAAGCTTCTGTCTCACAATCTGCTTCCCTAACTACTAACTTTGTCTACTTCTGTCTCCCTACCTACTATCTACTTTGTCTACTTCTATCTTCCTACCTACTATCTACTTTGTCTACTTCTATCTTCCTACCTACTATCTACTTTGTCTACTTCTGTCTCCCTCCCTACCTACTATCTACTTTGTCTACTTCTGTCTCCCTATCTACCTACTATCTACTTTGTCTACTTCTATCTCCCTATCTACCTACTATCTACTTTGTCTACTTCTGTCTCCCTACCTATTATCTACTTTGTCTACTTCTGTCTCCCTCCCTACCTACTATCTACTTTGTCTACTTCTGTCTCCCTATCTACCTACTATCTACTTTGTCTACTTCTGTCTCCCTATCTACCTACTATCTACTTTGTCTACTTCTGTCTCCCTACCTATTATCTACTTTGTCTACTTCTGTCTCCCTCCCTACCTACTATCTACTTTGTCTACTTCTGTCTCCCTACCTACCTACTATCTACTTTGTCTACTTCTATCTCCCTACCTGTTATCTACTTTGTCTACTTCTGTCTCCCTATCTACCTACTATCTACTTTGTCTACTTCTATCTCCCTATCTACCTACTATCTACTTTGTCTACTTCTGTCTCCCTACCTATTATCTACTTTGTCTACTTCTGTCTCCCTCCCTACCTACTATCTACTTTGTCTACTTCTGTCTCCCTACCTACTATCTACTTCTTGTCTACTTGTCTCTTGTCTGTTTGTCTACTTCTATCTCCCTACCTACTATCTACTTGTCTACTTCTATCACCCTGTCTACCTCTATCTTGTTGTCTGCTTTATCTATATCTACGCCTGGTTGTTTACTTAATCTAGTTTCATCTACTTCTAGCTGTGCACACTTAGGCAACAGAAAATGTTTGCTATATTTAAGTAGCATTGTGGCTGCTTTGCCGCCTGTACGAGGAGGGGCCCGGGAGATGACTGAAACAAATTAATAATTCATAGTCTGTTAGATTGGGAGATAATTTTCTTCATTGCCACTCCCATCACCGGCTGTGAGGGTTGGCTGGGTGGGGCGCAGAGTCGGACTGGGGGTGGCGGGTTTTACGAGCCATGGCAGCTCCAATGTTTTTAAGCCGATATGAGATGAAGCCACTATGGAGGCTGGATTGGCGCTGTTCCGTTCGAGAGCTGAATCGACTTCTATGTAGCTAATTTTGTTACAAAAACAGCTGTCAGAAAACCCCCAAATTGTCTTTTCTGTGCCACCGCAAATCCAATTACCAGATAGACAGATAGATAGATAGATAGATAGATAGATAGTAGATAGATAGATAGATAGATAGATAGATAGATAGATAGATAGATAGATAGATAGATAGACAGATAGATAGATAGATAGATAGATAGATAGATAGATAGATAGATAGATAGATAGATAGATAGATAGATAGATAGACAGATAGATAGATAGATAGATAGATAGATAGATAGATAGATAGATAGATAGATAGATAGATAGATAGATAGATAGATAGATAGATAGATAGATAGATAGATAGATAGATAGATAGATAGATAGATAGATAGATAGATAGACAGATAGATAGATAGATAGATAGATAGATAGATAGATAGATAGATAGATAGATAGATAGATAGATAGATAGATAGATAGATAGATAGATAGATAGATAGATAGATAGATAGATAGATAGATAGATAGATAGATAGATAGATAGATAGATAGATAGATAGATAGATAGATAGATAGATAGATAGATAGATAGATAGATAGATAGATAGATAGATAGATAGATAGATAGATAGATAGATAGATAGATAGATAGATAGATAGATAGATAGATAGATAGATAGATAGATAGATAGATAGATAGATAGATAGATAGATAGATAGATAGATAGATAGATAGATAGATAGATAGATAGATAGATAGATAGATAGATAGATAGATAGATAGATAGATAGATAGATAGATAGATAGATAGATAGATAGATAGATAGATAGATAGATAGATAGATAGATAGATAGATAGATAGATAGATAGATAGATAGATAGATAGATAGATAGATAGATAGATAGATAGATAGATAGATAGATAGATAGATAGATAGATAGATAGATAGATAGATAGATAGATAGATAGATAGATAGATAGATAGATAGATAGATAGATAGATAGATAGATAGATAGATAGATAGATAGATAGATAGATAGATAGATAGATAGATAGATAGATAGATAGATAGATAGATAGATAGATAGATAGATAGATAGATAGATAGATAGATAGATAGATAGATAGATAGATAGATAGATAGATAGATAGATAGATAGATAGATAGATAGATAGATAGATAGATAGATAGATAGATAGATAGATAGATAGATAGATAGATAGATAGATAGATAGATAGATAGATAGATAGATAGATAGATAGATAGATAGATAGATAGATAGATAGATAGATAGATAGATAGATAGATAGATAGATAGATAGATAGATAGATAGATAGATAGATAGATAGATAGATAGATAGATAGATAGATAGATAGATAGATAGATAGATAGATAGATAGATAGATAGATAGATAGATAGATAGATAGATAGATAGATAGATAGATAGATAGATAGATAGATAGATAGATAGATAGATAGATAGATAGATAGATAGATAGATAGATAGATGAACTTTCCCTGACATCTGTGCAACTCATCCAGCCAGGAAAATTGGTGCGCAAATGGGCCCCTGCCACTGAAAGGTACTCAGCGCCGCTCACTAAGCTCCTCTAATTAGCCGGGTCAGCCAGCCTTCCTTCAACTCAATTATCTTGCTTCCACCGCCCTGTTAAACAGAGTCCTCTGCCCCAATCCATGGAGATTCCAGCTTTTAGCAATTGCTGCTTTCCAATTCCGCAATTGGCCTGCTCAGTGTTTGAGCTGCACGCGATGTAGAGATGGAGTGTGAGCCACAGGGGAAGAGCAATGTGTGTATCAGCACTTCCTGTCCTCCACCACTAATTCGTTCGACCCTGCCGTGCTACTGTGCTCAGCAGCCCTAATGCTATAATTGCAAGAAAAACAATTTGCTAGCGACCAGTTCAACGCTTAACTACAATACGAGTAATTTAGCATGTCAAATATTGATTATCTATGCTGTAGGGGTCAGGTCAACAAGCATTGGGACACCCAGTTCACTTTCGTTGTACTCGTAGTTTTACAAAGTTGATTAAGTCCTTCATTAGGTTGGCTGATTAGGATTTCGCAAATATTGATGGCAATTTGAATTTTTACGACGTGGGAGATGAGAGATGAGACCCGGAAGGATCAGGAAGGGGGTAGCAGAGAGACCCTGAAGGATCAGGGAGGGTTAGTAGAGACCCCGAAGTATAAGGGAGGGTTAGCAGAGAGGCCCTGAAGGATCAGGGAGGGGTAGCCGAGAGACCCTGAAGGATCAGGAGGGTTAGCAGAGAGACCCTGAAGGATCAGGGAGGGTTAGCAGAGAGACCTGGAGGGATCATGGAGGGTTAGTAGAAAGGCCCTGAAGGATCAGGGAGGGGGTAGCAGAGAGACCCTGAAGGATCATGGAGGGTTCGTAGAGAGACCCTGAAGGATCAGGGAGGGTTAGTAGAGAGACCGGGAGGGATCATGGAGGGTTAGTAGAGAGACCCTGAAGGATCAGGAAGGGGGTAGCTGAGAAACCCTGAAGGATCAGGGAGGGCTAGTAGAGACCCTGAAGGATCAGGGAGGGTTAGTAGAGAGACCCCGAAGTATCAGGGAGGGTTAGCAGAGAGGCCCTGAAGGATCAGGGAGGATTCGTAGAGAGACCCTGAATGATCAGGGAGGGAGTAGCCGAGAGACCCTGAAGGATCAGGGAGGGGGTAGCAGAGAGACCCTGAAGGATCAGGGAGGGTTAGTAGAGAGACCCTGAAGGATCAGGGAGGGTTAGTAGAGAGACCCTGAAGGATCAGGGAGGGGGTAGCCGAGAGACCCTGAAGGATCAGGGAGGTTGACTTCAAACATTTCAACTGGTCAAAGCTCATTCCGCTGCATTCCCAGGCTGCCACTGCTTCGCCTTCCGAAGCTCGGACCTGAGGAAGTCGGGAACCTTCCAGTCGCCTCAGTTCCCAACCCCCTACCCCATGGAGCTGAACTGCCTCATCTTTGTGTTCACCGCTCAACCGGACGAAATTGTCCGACTAAAATTTGAAGAGTTCGACTTGAAGCCAACTATTAACAATCGGTAAGTGCTACTAATCCTCTCATTATAAAATGCCTTCTTTGTACCTCATATCGGAGAGTGTTTCTGCGTCACTCTGCATCATTCTCTGTGTCACTCTCTGTGTCACTCTCTGTGTCACTCTCTGTATCACCCTCTGTATCACTCTTTGTGTCACTCTCTGTGTCACTCTCTGTCTCACTCTCTGTATCACCCTCTGTATCACTCTTTGTGTCACTCTCTATATCTCTCTTTGTCTAACTCTCTTTGTCTAACTCTCTGTGTCACTCTCTGTGTCACTCTCTGTGTCACTCTCTGTATCTCTCTTTGTCTAACTCTCTGTGTCACTCTCTGTGTCACTCTCTGTGTCACTCTCTGTGTCACTCTCTGTGTCACTCTCTGTGTATCACTCTCTGTCTCACTCTCTGTCTCACTCTCTGTATCTCGCTTTGTCTCACTCTCTGTGCCAATCTCTATATCATTCTGTGTCACTCTGTGTATCACTCTCTGTGTCACTCTTTGTGTGCCTTTCTCTGTGTCACTCTCACTGTAACTCTCTTATCCCCTAAACCCTCTTCTCTGCTTTAGTATCAGTCTACTAACCGCAAAAGTACTGCAATGCTAACACGATCAGTTAGTATTATCACATTTCAGACGGTTTATTTCATAGCACTGATCAGTGCATGCATCGATAAGTCCTCAGCTCGATGCTGGATTAAGCAACTCAACAAGCTGAGACAAATCGGATTTAATAACGGGGAAATTATCCTGATTAACCCAGCTGTCTGTCTGGGGGGGGATCTGAGGCAGCCAGGTGCATGACAAGCTGAGTTCAAACTGCTCCTTAAATCAGTTGAAGAGAAAAAACGTGCCTCAGCTTCGAAAATTTGAGACTAATTTGAGTTCTTTTGACGAGTAGGTCCCGGACTCGAACCCCAGTCATTTTGTTCGGATGTTGCACTGCTATTTTTGCCGTAATGAAAATTTTCATAATTTTGATTTATGAGACAGGGTCAAGTTATTTCATCAAGGACTTTTATAGTTACAATCTTTTGTACCTCCGCTATCTTGATAAGTTAATTAGCCGATATGTTGAGTAAATAGGTTTATAAAGGTAGGTTATTACGACAATATCATCGAATTTTCGTTTCTTGTAATTATTCGTCTAATTAACTAATTAACTATTCGTCTAATTAATTATTTAATTCATTCGTCTAATTAGTCTGAGTCAAAGGCCTAATCACAAGTCCCAAAAGGATTAATTAAAGATAATCAAAATTGCATTTCTCAGCTGCCACGACTACGTGAGACTTTACCTGGACTCTGCGGTGGCCGAATTGAGTTCCGAGGATCCGCCCAGCTACCAAATGTGCGGCCGGCAGCTGCCGCAGACAAAGTTTTATTCGTCCACAAAAATTCTGATGCTGGAGATGCACGCGAAGATGAGCTGGCCCTATCAGACTCGGGCCTCCGTTAACCCGTTCAGAGGCTTCAGAGGCACTTTTGGATTTGAGAAGGCTGGTGAGTCAGACTCTTAGTTAGCTAGCTAGTTAGTTAGTCAGTTAGTCAGTTAGTTAGTTAGTTAGTTAGTTAGTTAGTCAGTTAGTTAGTTAGTTAGTTAGTTAGTTAGTTAGTTAGTTAGTTAGTTAGTTAGTTAGTTAGTTAGTTAGTCAGTTAGTCAGTTAGTTAGTTAGTTAGCTAGTTAGTTAGTTAGTTAGTTAGTTAGTTAGTTAGTTAGTTAGTTAGTTAGTTAGTTAGTTAGTTAGTTAGTTAGTTAGTTAGTTAGTTAGTTAGTTAGTTAGTTAGTTAGTTAGTTAGTTAGTTAGTTAGTTAGTTAGTTAGTTAGTTAGTTAGTTAGTTAGTTAGTTAGTTAGTTAGTCAGTTAGTCAGTTAGTTAGTTAGTTAGTTAGTTAGTTAGTTAGTTAGTTAGTTAGTTAGTTAGTTAGTTAGTTAGTTAGTTAGTTAGTTAGTTAGTTAGTTAGTTAGTTAGTTAGTCAGTTAGTTAGTTAGTTAGTTAGCTAGCTAGTTAGTTAGTTAGTTAGTTAGTTAGTTAGTTAGTTAGTTAGTTAGTTAGTCAGTTAGTCAGTTAGTCAGTTAGTTAGTTAGTTAGTCAGTTAGTCAGTTAGTTAGTTAGTCAGATAGTTAGTTAGTTAGTCAGTCAGTTAGTTAGTTAGTTAGTTAGTTAGTTAGTTAGTTAGTTAGTTAGTTAGTTAGTTAGTTAGTTAGTTAGTTAGTTAGTTAGTTAGTCAGTCAGTTAGTTAGTTAGTTAGTTTGTTTGTTTGTTTGTTTGTTTGTTTGTTTGTTTGTTTGTTTGTTTGTTAGTATTAGTAACTCGTCAAGCGGCAGCAGGTGGAAACTCATGGCTATACAATGCATGACTGCTTGCTGCCTGCCTCAGCAATTCATCATTCTGCCCTGCTGAGTTGTCAGCAATATTTTGTCATTCATCATCTGGAGAAAAACTGTTTGATGAACTGCCAAACAGCCAGACAGCTTTACTCCCCCGTGGGCTTGAAAAAAACTCAAGAGAGGCTCTTGAAATCCCCTTTTTTTTGAAATCCCAACAGGGGATCGGGGAGTTATTTGTGTCATCATCTGTGCAGATGCGCTCCCATCCGGAGCCTAAACATGTTTCCTGCTACACTATAATATCTTCCTATTTATTGTAAACTTGGGTGGGTGGATTACTAAAACTGCATGGATTAGAAGGATTATGCATAAAGTATGGCATTTTCCATTAGGATTTGCAGTTACGATGGAGAAA
The DNA here is from genome assembly GCA_002269645.1 of Macrostomum lignano. Classification (NCBI taxonomy): domain Eukaryota; kingdom Metazoa; phylum Platyhelminthes; family Macrostomidae; genus Macrostomum; species Macrostomum lignano. The sequence continues at coordinate 89,852 of NIVC01002321.1, forward strand.
TGGACGAAAAAGCCGAGTGAACTGACTGAAGCAGACAGATAGAAACCCACGACTTCTAAGCCTTTCTAGGAAATCGTACGACTCGAAAATCCTCGTTCTTTATCAGTTCAGCTTTCCAGGAAATCGAATCGATCGAAACAATGAATTATCCAAGAAACGGCGTTTTTTTATCCCAGTGCATAGTTTCGAAAATCGTCTTTGATTACTAAAAATCGTTCTTTCTAAGAAGTGGCTTAAAAATAAATTTTGGTGGCAACATAAAATTATATTTCATAGAAATTACGAGAAGAGGCTCTGCTAGCAGTGACAAATATTTCTTTTTTCCTAGAAATGAACATTTTTTCTCTCCGTCAAAACAAAATAATAAAATTCGACAGCACAGAAGCGCAGCAAAATAAATTCGAATGAGATTTTTTGCGTGTCATCGGATTAACAGCTGCCAGTCCGTGAATAAATTATTTTGAGCTTTTGTGATTGAGAATTTGGCCGCCAATGCAAATGATCGCGTGCTAGACAGATAGAAAAAGAAACTCATTTTTTATCTGATTTGAAATGATTGGCATTTCCGCTGCAACGGTTAACGATCCGCCCTGGCGGAGGGACGCCATTCAGATCTGGCCTGAATGCAGTGAATTTTTCTTTGCTTTTCTCTGTTCATCGGTCTGTCAGATTATAAGGCAGCTAGCAGTCTTGTACCCCCTCTGCAACCACCCCGCAGCCTAGTACCAGTACCAGTTTAATCTTGTACACCCTCTGCAACCACCCCGCAGCCCAGTACCAGTACCAGTCTAATCTTGTACACCCTCTGCAACCACCCCGCAGCCCAGTACCAGTACCAGTTTAATCTTGTACACCCTCTGCAACCACCCCGCAGCCCAGTACCAGTACCAGTTTAATCTTGTACACCCTCTGCAACCACCCCGCAGCCCAGTACCAGTACCAGTTTAATCTTGTACACCCTCTGCAACCACCCCGCAGCCCAGTACCAGTCCAGTGGGCACCAGATGCCCGGCTCCGCATGCGACCGCGAGTTCCGCAGCTCAGCGGGCATGTCCGGCCAGTTCTTCTCCCCCAGGCACCCCCAGAACTACCGCCCGGGCGACCAGTGCCGCTATTACTTCCGCGGTGGCAAAGGCGAACGAGTCCGGGTGGACCTGCGCGGCATCAGCCTTGAAGGCGGCGACGGTCGGAATGCCACGGCTTGCGAACGGCTGTCGCCAGCCAGGAGGGACCACCTGCTGGTGTACCAGACTGACAGCGAGTTCGGCAAGAACAGCGCCGTCCTTGCGCACTATTCCAGCTTCTGTGGCGGCGTCGGCGGCGCAGGCAGCGGCGGCGGCAGTCCGGGCAGTGATTTCGTCTCAGTGATCAGCCAGGACGATTTCTTGTTAGTAAAATTTGTTGCCAACAGCGACTCGGTGACTGGATCGGGTTTTGCTGGCCGGTTTGCGTTCGTGGCGAGGCACAAGGTGACGCCAACTGCCGCGCTAGAGCGTGGCGCCCAGCTGGTCGATGAGATCGGCAGAGAAGTCGGTAGCGAAGGCGGTGAGTTTGGAGGAGAAAGGGGCTGCAGAAAAGGGCGCCAGCTACAGAGGGGGCGCCAGCTACAGAGGGGGCGCCAGCTACATAGAGGGGCGCCAGCTACATAGAGGGGGCGCCAGCTACAGAGGGGGCGCCAGCTACAGAGGGGGCGCCAGCTACAGAGGGGCGCCAGCTACAGAGGGGGCGCCAGCTACAGAGGGGCGCCAGCTACAGAGGGGCGCCAGCTACAGAGGGGCGCCAGCTACAGAGAGGGGCGCCAGCTACAGAGGGGCGCCAGCTACAGAGAGGGGCGCCAGCTACAAAGGGGGGCACCAGTTACGGTGGGGGCGCAGCTACAGAGGGGCGCCAGCTACAGAGGGGCGCCAGCTACAGAGGGGGCGCCTGCTACAGAGGGGGCGCCAGCTACAGAGAGGGGCGCCAGCTACAGAGGGGGCGCCAGCTACAGAGGGGCGCCAGCTACAGAGGGGGGCGCCAGCTACAAAGGGGGGCGCCAGTTACGGTGGGGGCGCCAGCTACAGAGGGGCGCCAGCTACAGAGGGGCGCCAGCTACAGAGGGGGCACCTGCTACAGAGGGGGCGCCAGCTACAGAGAGGGGCGCCAGCTACAGAGGGGGCGCCAGCTACAGAGGGGCGCCAGCTACAGAGAGGGGCGCCAGCTACAAAGGGGGGCGCCAGTTACGGTGGGGGCGCCAGCTACAGAGGGGGCGCCAGCTACAGAGGGGCGCCAGCTACAGAATGGGCGCCAGCTACAGAGGGGGCGCCTGCTACAGAGGGGGCGCCAGCTACAGAGGGAGCGCCAGCTACAGAGGGGAGCGCCGAAAAAAGCGTTCACTTAATTATTCAAAACATTTGAAAAAAAAGCGGAGATCGGAGTTCCCTAGAAACACATTGCTAAAATATTCTATCTTGCACTAGCGACTCAATTAGGCATTCACATCCGACCTCCTTGCCGCAGGCGGCCACACCAAAAACCAGTCCCTGGTGTCGCCAGCTCTGCCCACTCTGCAGCTTCGTCATGATTTCGACAGCAGCCGCGCGAAGCAGGGCTCCTTCAGCAGCGAGAATTTCCCGGCCGTTTATCCACCAAGGCTTCGGGCCGAGTACCGGTTTCTCGGCCAGCCGGGAGAATCTCTGAGGATCAGTTTCGACAACTTCCAGCTGGAGGCTCTGGCCCCAGGGGACAGGTTGGATTCTATTGAGTTCTTAACCTTTGTTCCGACTCGAAATCTTCAACATCATCATCTTCAATAACACTCAGTGCTTAATCTGTACTGTATGATCCCCATTATGTTATCTGTAGTTTTTGAACCCTATTTTCATACTCCCAGTTCCCCAATCCCAGATCCCCAATCCTAGATCCCTTCTCCCAGATCCCTTCTCCCAGATCCCTACTCCCAGATCCCTACTCCCCAGATCCCTACTCCCCAGATCCCTACTCCCCAGATCCCTACTCCCCAGATCCCTACTCCCCAGATCCCTACTCCCCAGATCCCTTCTCCCAGATTCCTTCTCTCCAGATCCCTACTCCCCAGATCCCTCTTCCCCAGATCCCTACTCCCCAGATCCCTTCTCCCAGATTCCTACTCCCCAGATCCCTTCTCCCAGATCCCTACTCCCCAGATCCCTTCTCCCAGATCCCTACTCCCCAGATCCCTACTCCCCAGATCCCTACTCCCCAGATCCCTACTCCCCAGATCCCTTCTCCCAGATCCCTACTCCCCAGATCCCTACTCCCAGATCCCTACTCCCCAGATCCCTACTCCCAGATCCCTACTCCCAGATCCCTACTCCCCAGATCCCCAATCCTAGATCCCTACTCCCCAGATCCCTACTCCCCAGATCCCTACTCCCAGATCCCTACTCCCAGATCCCTACTCCCCAGATCCCCAATCCTAGATCCCTACTCCCCAGATCCCTACTCCCTTGATCCCTACTCCCCAGATCCCTACTCCCCAGATCCCTGCTCTCCAGATCCCTACTCTCCAGATCCCTACTCCCCAGATCCCTACTCCCCGGATCCCTATTCCCCAGATCCCTACTCCCAGATCCCTTCTCCCCAGATCCCTATTTCCCAGATCCCTACTCCCAGATCCCTACTCCCCAGATCCCTATTCCCCAGATCCCTACTCCCAGATCCCTACTCCCCAGATCCCTACTCCCAGATCCCTACTCCCCAGATCCCTATTCCCCAGATCCCTACTCCCCAGATCCCTACTGCCCAGATCCCTACTCCCCAGATCCCTATTCCCCAGATCCTTACTCCCAGATCCCTACTCCCCAGATCCCTACTCCCAGATCCCTACTCCCCAGATTCATAATCCCAGATCCCTATTCCCCAGATCCCTACTCCCAGATCCCTACTCCCCAGATTCATAATCCCAGATCCCTACTCCCCAGATTCCTACTCCCAGATCCCTACTCCCCAGATTCATAATCCCAGATCCCTACTCCCCAGATTCCTACTCCCAGATCCCTACTCCCCAGATTCATAATCCCAGATCCTTCCACCTGGGATCCTTCCACACGTGAAACCCCTATCTTCAACCGGTCCAGCTGCAACTCTGACTACCGCGGCGACCGACTCGACATCCTCGACGGCGCAGCTGAGATCGACTCTGTCGACATGAACTCGCTGCTGTCCTCGACGCAGATCGTCGCCGCTGCCGGCTCTGCCGTCGAAGGCGTCTCGCCAACTGTGCTGATCCGCTGCGGAGTGGACCGCGCCCCTGACGACATCTGGTCGGTGAGCGGCCGAGTTGCCATGCTCTTCCATTCGAACGGCGCCGTCACTCAGGGGGAGCGTGGATTCAGCGGCAGCTACCAGTTCTTCCGGCGCCGAGGACAGCAGCAGCAGAACCAGCAGCCAGAAGCACCGTCGGTCACTTCGCCGACAGACATCTCGCCGCTGCCGACTCCGATCCCGTCAAAGTGCCCGGAGCTGCCCACGATCATCGACAGTCAACAGTCGGCATTCGGCATCGTGCGCGCGCCCGGCTATCCGTTCGGCTACCCGGGCGGCACCTGCCGGTGGATTCTGCTGGGCCGGCCGAACCGAACCGAGCGAGTCGTGCTGGAGATCCGGCGACTGTCGGTGGTGGCCAAGCCGGGCGAGTCGGAGCAGCAGCGGCGGCTGCGACAGCCGATCTCCGTGAGGTGCGCCAACCGCGACAAGCTGGTGGTGACTCGCTACGTTGTGGACGACCGCAGCGGCGGCTCCATGGGGATTCGAGGCGACTCTGTCGAGGAGACCCACTGCAGCGTCCTGCCAGAGCAGCCGGTGAGGATCATGAGCGGCGGCGGCAGCGGAGACGGCAGGCAGCGACCCCGGCTGGAGCTGGTGTTCCAGGCCAAGGAGGCGGTGAGCCAGCCGCAGATGGGCTTGGAGTTCGCCTACAAGTTTGTGCAGGGTGCGTTCCCCGGGCTGATCTGTGATATTGTTCATTCTCATAGAGATCTATGGAGTCTTACAGATCCGATGAAGTCTTATAGAGATCCCCCTAGAGATCTCCTAGAGATTCCAGTGTTTCATGGATATCTCAATGTCTCATAGAGATCTCTGGGTCGCACAGAGATCTCAGGGTCTCATAAGAGTAATCAGTGTCATATAAAGATCGCAGGGTCTCGTAGAGGTCTCAGGGTGTCATAAAGATCTCAGCGTCTCATAGAGATCTCAGGGTCTCATAGAGATCTCAGGGTATGATAAGGATCTCAGGGTCTCAAAGATCTCAATGTCTTATAGAGATCTCAGGGTCTCAAAGATCTCAATGTCTTATAGAGATCTCAGGGTCTCATAAAGATCTCAGGGTCTCAAAGATCTCAATGTCTTATAGAGATCTCAGGGTCTCATAAAGATCTCAGGGTCTCATAGAGATCTCAGGGTATGATAAGGATCTCAGGGTCTCAAAGATCTCAATGTCTTATAGAGATCTCAGGGTCTCAAAGATCTCAATGTCTTATAGAGATCTCAGGGTCTCATAAATATCTCAGGGTCTCATTGAGATCTCAGTGTCTCATATAGATCTCAGTTTCTCATAGAGATCTCAGGGTCTCATAAAGATCTCAGGGTCTCATTGAGATCTCAGCGTCTCATAAAGATCTCAGTTTCTCATTGAGATCTCAGTGTCTCATTGAGATCTCAGGGTCTCATTGAGATCTCAGGGTCTCATATCGATCTCAATGTCATTAACCGCCATCACCGCAGACTTCGCAGTCCTTGGCACCTACAAGAACCAGCGGCCGGATCTGGGCTGCCACTTCAGCTTCTACAGCCGGCAGCACTCTTCGGGCAGCTTCTCCAGCCCCAACTTCCCGTTTGAGTATCCGGAGAAGCTGCACTGCCAGTACGTGTTCTACGCCAGACCCAGGGAGCGGGTCAGGATAGAGTTCAGCGACTTCAGCACTGAGACTCTGTCTGAGAGGTGACATGGGGTATTTAGCTACAATGGGGTATTTACAGGGGTATTTAGCTACAATGGGGTATTTACAGGGGTATTTAGCTACAATGGGGTATTTACAGGGGTATTTAGCTACAATGGGGTATTTACAGGGGTATTTAGCTACAATGGGGTATTTACAGGGGTATTTAGCTACAATGGGGTATTTACAGGGGTATTTAGCTACAATGGGGTATTTACAGGGGTATTTAGCTACAATGGGGTATTTGCAGGGGTATTTAGCTACAATAGGATATTTAGAGGGGTATTTAGCGACATGGGGTATTTAGCTACAATGGGATATTTAGAGGCGTATTTAGCGACATGGGGTATTTAGCTACAATGGGGGTATTTGGAGGGGTATTAGCCACAAGAAGGTATTTAGCTACAAGGGGTATTTAGCTACAATTATGGAGAATTCGCAGGGTATTTGGCCACAATGGGGTATTTAGCTACAATGGGGTATTTAGAGGGGCATTTAGCTACAATAGAGTATTTAGCTACAACGGGGTATTTAGAGGGGTATTTAGTTACAATGGGGCATTTAGAGAGGTATTTGGCTACAATGGGGTACTTATATATTAGCTACATGGAGAATTTAGAGGGGTATTTAGTTACAATGGGGCATTTAGAGAGGTATTTGGCTACAATGGGGTACTTATATATTAGCTACATGGGGTATTTAGCTACATAGGGTGTTTAGCTACAATGGGGTATTTAAAGGAGTATTTAGCTACAATGGGGTATTGAAAGGAGTATTTAGCTACATCGGGTATTCAGCTACATAGTGTATTTAGCTACAATGGGGTATTAAAAGGAGTATTTAGCTACATGGGGTATTCAGCTACATAGGGTATTTAGCTACAATGGGGTATTAAAAGGAGTATTTAGCTACAATGGGGTATTAAAAGGAGTATTTAGCTACATGGGGTATTAAAAGGAGTATTTAACTACATGGGGTATTAAAAGGAGTATTTAGCTACAATGGGGTATTAAAAGGAGTATTTAGCTACAATGGGGAATTAAAAGGAGTATTTAGCTACAATGGGGTATTTAAAGGAGTATTTAGCTACAATCGGATATTAAAAGGAGTATTTAGCTACATAGGGTATTTAGCTACAATGGGGTATTTAAAGGAGTATTTAGCTACAATGGGGTATTAAAAGGAGTATTTAGCTACATGGGGTATTAAAAGGAGTATTTAGCTACATGGGGTATTAAAAGGAGTATTTAGCTACAATGGGGTATTAAAAGGAGTATTTAGCTACAATGGGGTATTAAAAGGAGTATTTAGCTACATGGGGTATTAAAAGGAGTATTTAGCTACATGGGGTATTTAAAGGAGTATTTAGCTACAATGGGATATTTAAAGGAGTATTTAGCTACAATGGGGTATTAAAAGGAGTATTTAGCTACATGGAGTATTCAGCTACATAGGGTATTTAGCTACAATGGGGTATTTAAAGGAGTATTTAGCTACAATGGGGTATTAAAAGGAGTATTTAGCTACAATGGGGTATTAAAAGGAGTATTTAGCTACATGGGGTATTAAAAGGAGTATTTAGCTACAATGGGGTATTAAAAGGAGTATTTAGCTACAATGGGGTATTAAAAGGAGTATTTAGCTACATGGGGTATTAAAAGGAGTATTTAGCTACATGGGGTATTTAAAGGAGTATTTAGCTACAATGGGGTATTTAAAGGAGTATTTAGCTACAATGGGGTATTAAAAGGAGTATTTAGCTACATGGAGTATTCAGCTACATAGGGTATTTAGCTACAATGGGGTATTTAAAGGAGTATTTAGCTACAATGGGGTATTAAAAGGAGTATTTAGCAACATGGGGTATTTAAAGGAGTATTTAGCTACAATGGGGTATTAAAAGGCGTAGTTAGCTACATGGGGTATTCAGCTACATTGGGTATTTAGCTACAATGGGGTATTTAAAGGAGTATTTAGCTACAATGGGGTATTAAAAGGAGTATTTAGCTACATGGGGTATTAAAAGGAGTATTTAGCTACATGGGGTATTTAAAGGAGTATTTAGCTACAATGGGGTATTAAAAGGAGTATTTAGCTACATGGGGTATTAAAAGGAGTATTTAGCTACATGGGGTATTTAAAGGAGTATTTAGCTACAATGGGGTATTTAAAGGAGTATTTAGCTACAATGGGGTATTAAAAGGAGTATTTAGCTACATGGAATATTCAGCTACATAGGGTATTTAGCTACAATGGGGTATTTAAAGGAGTATTTAGCTACAATGGGGTATTTAAAGGAGTATTTAGCTACAATGGGGTATTAAAAGGAGTATTTAGCTACAATGGGGTATTAAAAGGAGTATTTAGCTACATGGGGTATTGAAAGGAGTATTTAGCTACAATGGGGTATTAAAAGGCGTAGTTAGCTACATGGGGTATTCAGCTACATAGGGTATTTAGCTACATGGGGTATTGAAAGGAGTATTTAGCTACAATGAGGTATTAAAAGGAGTATTTAGCTACAATGGGGTATTAAAAGGAGTATTTAGCTACAATGGGGTATTGAAAGGAGTATTTAGCTACAATGAGGTATTAAAAGGAGTATTTAGCTACAATGGGGTATTAAAAGGAGTATTTAGCTACATGGGGTATTGAAAGGAGTATTTAGCTACATGGGGTATTCAGCAACAAGCATCATTGCCCCTTATTGCCACAGCTGCCCAGACGGGGAGAGCGACTTTGTACACGCGGAGGAGTGCGACAGGCCGGGGTTGCCCGCGCTGGCCAGGCTCTGCGGCGACCCTTCGATCCGAGGACGGCGGTTCCGGCTGGAGCGGCAGACCACCTGCCTCAGGCTGGTGTTCGTTAGCAACAGTCGCTATTCGGCCATGGGATTCTTTGCTAATTATTTCTTTGAGAAGTATTCAAGTGAGTAAGAAGACTCGGGGGCGTTAGTATTGACGAAGGAAGGTGACTCTTGCCAATCCGGAGTCGGGAGATACAGTGGGGTGTCCGGAGATACAGTGGGGTGTCAGGAGTTATTGTGGAATGTCAGGAGAAACAGCGGGATGTCAGGAGATACAGTGGGATGTCAGGAGAAACAGTGGGGTGTCAGGAGATACAGTGGGGTGTCAGGAGATACAGTGGGGTGTCAGGAGATACAGTGGGGTGTCAGGAGATACAGTAGGGTGTCAGGAGGTACAGTGGGGTGTCAGTAGATACAGTGGGGTGTCAGGAGATACAGTGGGGTGTCAGGAGATACAGTGGGGTGTCAGGAGGTACAGTGGAGTGTCAGGAGATACAGTGGGTGTCAGGAGATACAGTGGGGTGTCAGGAGATACAGTGGGGTGTCAGTAGATACAGTGGGGTGTCAGGAGATACAGGGGGGTGTCAGGAGGTACAGTGGGGTGTCAGTAGATACAGTGGGTATCAGTAGATACAGTGGGTGTGGGCAATGCACGCAGACATCAGACGTCATAAAAATGCCAATTCGCAAACCTCAGGTGCGCACCTGTCTCACCTGGCTGGCGAGGATGGAAGTTATAATTCTGCGGAGAAACTTGCACCTCTGATTCTGAGACCAGTTAATCTGATGTCAACAGTTTTAACAGCCGCTATCGTTATCTGCAGTGAAAGAATCAACCATTTGTAGTTTTTGAAAAATTGAAACTACAGTAATAAAATTAATGATTATAAAAGCAATAAAATGCCCGACGTACAATTAAAACCAGTGTTTAATAATTTAGATGAATTCATTTGTTGCACCTAAAGTTTTACTTTCTACCGGCTTGTTATCAACAAATCTCGCATTTTCTCTTAGGCACCCAACCCGATTTTTGAAATTAAATATAGTTATTAATTAACTTTTTATTGAGTCGACATATGTATTTGAGCAATAATTTCCTTCTATAACTATGCTTCATTTTATTATCAAAATAGATAATTACTTGCACGCGATGGTTTATTTATACATATTTTTTATTCTATACGGAGATGCATGCACTTGTATTACTCTTCTTACTACATGTAGGAACGCAAGGCATTAAACGATTCACTCCTTATTTTGCTACTGAGCAGTAGTGCACATCGGATATTACCATCACAAAATTGGTGTTGCTTTGGAAACTTCTTCAAAAAAACATTTTTTTTCAGTTTTGTTAGTTTGCTAATTGCTGCGTTATGCCAAACTGCATTTCAACAATGCCTCATAACATTATCTATTCTTCATCAAATCTGCGACGCGCTCATTTCGCTTTATCATTTATTTTAAATTACTCCCAATCGAATTCAAATTAGCGCCAAATTCGTTACAATTAAACAATACGTTTCGAGGCGCCGATTCAAATTGCTTGGATTAACGTAAAAAAACTTGTAATTTGGAAGTTTATTTTCATTTTTTCAGCAAAAAATTACCTTTTTGCGTTTCTTTTCTAGCCCTGGTATTTTAATTTGTTTCTAATGTGTTCCTAAGGCAATAAACAGCATCCAAAGCGAATAAATATTACTTAAATATGAAAACCCAACCATCAATTCGCTGCTGTATTAGCAGTTAATTATTTTACTTTTTTTAAACTACGAGTATACTAGTTTTTACTGTTTATATACGCAGAGGAAGACGGGGGAGAGAGAAAGGTAGAGAGGGAGAGATGAAGAGAGAAGAAGAGAGAGAGAGAGGGAGAGAGGGAGAGAAGGGAGAGAGAGGGGGAGGGAGAGAGAGTGAGGGAGAGAGGGAGAGAGAGAGGGGGAGAGAGGGTGAGAGGGAGAGAGAGAGAGGGAGAGAGAGGAAGAGAGAGAGAGAGAGGAAGAGAGAGGAAGGGAGAGGGAGAGAGGGAGAGAGGGAGAGAGGGAGAGAGAGAGAGAGGGAGAGAGAGGAAGAGAGAGAGAGAGAGGAAAAGAGAGGAAGAGAGAGGAAGGGAGAGGGAGAGAGGGAGAGGGAGAGAGGGAGAGAGAGAGAGAGAGAGAGAGAGAGAGAGAGAGAGAGAGAGAGAGGGGGAGAGAGAGAGGGAGAGAGGGAGAGAGAGAGGGAGAGGGGAGAAGGGAGAGAGTGAGGGAGAGAGGGAGAGAGGGAGAGAGGGAGAGAGGGAGAGAGAGAGAGAGAGGGAGAGAGGGAGAGAGGGAGAGAGAGAGAGGGAGAGAGAGGAAGAGAGAGAGAGAGAGGAAGAGAGAGGAAGGGAGAGGGAGAGAGGGAGAGAGGGAGAGAGGGAGAGAGAGAGAGAGGGAGAGAGAGGAAGAGAGAGAGAGAGAGGAAAAGAGAGGGAGAGAGGGAGAGAGGGAGAGAGAGAGAGAGGGAGAGAGAGGAAGAGAGAGAGAGAGAGGAAGAGAGAGGAAGGGAGAGGGAGAGAGGGAGAGAGGGAGAGAGGGGGAGAGAGAGAGGGAGAGAGAGGAAGAGAGAGAGAGAGAGGAAGAGAGAGGAAGGGAGAGGGAGAGAGGGAGAGAGGAAGGGAGATGGAGAGGGAGAGAGGGAGAGAGAGAGGGAGAGAGAGGGAGAGGGAGAGAGGGAGAGAGGGAGAGAGGGAGAGAGGAAGGGAGATGGAGAGGGAGAGAGGGAGAGAGGGAGAGAGGGAGGGAGTGAAAATACGAGAAACCCGAGTATCCAAATAAAATTTGAGTTAAAATTAGTGAACAACAATAAAAAAATGAGAGCATATTTGCCAGAAGTCATAATCGCGGTAAATAAAAGACAGAAAGAACTTGGACACACGAGATAGAAGTGCGAGAGAGAAGGAGAGCGGTCACAGATAGCTTTGCCAAAATCCAATATACTTTCAGTCCGGCTCTGCCCACTCGAGTATAACAAAAAATAGACAACACAGAAAAAAACAAACGACAAATAAAATATAAATGACACTAGAAAAAGATAAAAAAATTAATAACTTCTGTGTCTCATACACTATACAAGTAGCTTTTGTACTTATAAAGCAAAACAACACAACAACACAAAACAACAGAGTACGCTGCCAGATCACAAAAGCAGCGTCAGATGGCGCGCTTCAAAGCTTGGGCGCGAACAAAAGCCGCACCGCCGGCAGAGTCCGGGGCGCCGGCGTCAGCCAGCAGACAGTCGACGTAGCGCCGAGTCCTCGCCTGTCCCCGCCGGTAGGGTGCCTGCAACGTAAGTAGCAGCACCTCCTGCACCGGCTCCGGACAGTAGGCCTCGGCGCGGATGACGTGGCCTGCCAGCTGGAGTCGCCGACGGCGCAGCAGATCGCTAGGACGGGCCAGGCCGGCGCGATGATAGAGCGCCGTGTTGGTGACTCGCTCGTTGCCGATCTTGAAGGCGGCGCGCAGCAGGCCAGCGTGCGCCGCGTCGACTTGAGCCTCGAGCGAGTCTGTCAGCGTCCAGGTCTCGGCGTTGTATAACAGGACGGTCTCGATCACCGCCTGGAACAGCGCCGCCCTCTGGCGGTCCGGTAGGGCCTCGGACTGCAGGACTGACCTTATAGAACGAAAGGCAGCCCAGGCAAGTCCTCGGCGACGCCGCAGATCCTCGCGGACGTCGGGAACCAGACCGCCGAGGTAGACGAACTGCTGACATCTTGGAAGCTCACTCGCCTGTCCGTCAGCGCCTCGGCAGAAGATTGCAGCCTCGGTGTCGTCCGGCACGCATAGCACGACGGTCTTCTGCGTGTTGACCACCAGGCCGACGCTCGCCGCAACGGCAACCAGCCTATCCAGCTGTCGTTGGGCGCCCTCGACGGTCGAGGACAGCAGGGCGAGGTCATCGGCGTAGCCAAGCACGCTGAGCCGTCTCTCCGGTTGGCGTCGACCCACGCGTCGCCGCAGCAGGAAGCCGTCGTCGTTGGAAGGCAGAGCAGTCCGTAGCACCCAGTCAAGCACCAGAATAAATAAACCTCAAAGCAAAACGGTCACAGAGGCAGCTGGGAAATAAACAACAATAAACAAAAATAAACATGGAAATATTATTTAGGCAAGAGAGTAAAACAAATATTAAAAAGTATTAATTAAAATTATCGAATGATCCGCATAAAGTCTATAAATATTTGTTTTTCCTAGCAGCCAAGATTTTACAATTACTGACAAGAAATCCTCGATAAATTCTCGATAAGAGAGCACAATAAAAATGAGTCCTCGAAAAACCCGGTCGAAATTGCAACCCTATTCGTTATGAATACACATGCAATAGACAAAATTAATTTTTCATGTCGGAAAAGAGTTTTAAAGGAAAAAAGGAATTCAAACAGGTAATTAACCCCATATCTAACAGGCAATTAACCCCATATCTAACAGGCAATTAACCTCATATCTAACAGGTAATTAACCCCATATCTAACAGGTAATTAACCCCATATCTAACAGGTAATTAACCCCATATCTAACAGGCAATTAACCCCATATCTAACAGGCAATTAACCTCATATCTAACAGGTAATTAACCCCATATCTAACAGGTAATTAACCCCATATCTAACAGGCAATTAACCCCATATCTAACAGGCAATTAACCTCATATCTAACAGGTAATTAACCCCATATCTAACAGGTAATTAACCCCATATCTAACAGGTAATTAACCTCATATCTAACAGGTAATTAACCCCATATCTAACAGGTAATTAACCCCATATCTAACAGGTAATTAACCTCATATCTAACAGGTAATTAACCTCATATCTAACAGGTAATTAACCTCATATCTAACAGGTAGAGAATCATAGAAGCGTCATGTAAAAAATCATGAAAGCGTCATGAAAAGTCATAGAAGCGTCATATAAAAATCATAGAAGAGTCATGTAAAAAATCATAGAAGCGTCATGTAAAAAATCATAGAAGCGTCATGTAAAAAATCATAGAAGCGTCATGTAAACAATCATAGAAGCGTCATGTAAAAAATCATAGAAGCGTCATGTAAACAATCATAGAAGCGTCATGTAAAAAATCATAGAAGCGTCATGTAAACAATCATAGAAGCGTCATGTAAAAAAATCATAGAAGCGTCATGTAAACAATCATAGAAGCGTCATGTAAACAATCATAGAAGCGTCATGTAAAAAATCATAGAAGCGTCATGTAAACAATCATAGAAGCGTCATGTAAAAAATCATAGAAGCGTCATGTAAAAAATCATAGAAGCCTTATATAAAAACTAATGGAAGTGTCATTTGAGAAATCATAGAAGCGTCATGTAAAAATCATAGAAGCGTCGTGTAAACAATCATAGAAGCGTCATGTAAAAATCATAAAAGCGTCATGTAAAAAATCATAGAAGCGTCATGTAAAAAAATCATACTGACATCAAAAATCAAGTGACAATAAAAAATGTCAGACATGAAAGAAGTGTCATGTAAAAATTAAATGAGGCTATTGTGCTGTGCTGGGGAGACTTACTGAGATGTCAAGGCTCACGGAGAATAACTGAGATTACGGGGGGGGGGTTTCTGAGATGTCAAAGCAAAAGTCAGAAGCTACTTCAAAGTACATGTACTTTACTCAATTTTTATTACATTCTTTGTTGGCTCGCCACGGGGGGGGGCGCTGATAGAAGAAGAGTCATGTAAAAAAGAAAAGAAGCACTTTGTATACATAAAAGAAAAGTCATGTCGAAGTTAAAAGATTCATTTGGGAATTGCTACAACGTCAAGGCTTGGAGGGAATTGATATAGTGCTGTGATTCTTGAAGAAAGAATCACTAAATTGTCAAGGCTTAGGAGAGAAGAATTGCTGAGATTTCAAGGCTTTTATAGGTTGGGTTAAAGTTAGGTTTAGGTCGGGTTTGGGTTGAGGGTTAGATTTTAGCGGGTTTCAAGGTTAACAGGGGATTTTTCAGATATCAAGGTTTATGGGGGGATTGCTGACATGTCAAGGCTTACAGGGGAATAGCTGAGATGTCAAGGCTCATGGGGGAATAAATGAGATGTCAAGGCTAAAGTCAGAAGCTACATGTAGTTTATTGAAAACTTTTTTTCATTATTTGTTGGCTCCTCACGGGAGGGATCGCTGATAGAAAAAGCGTAATGTAAAAAATAAAAGAAGCTTCATGTCGAAGTTAGGAGATTCATTTGGGAATCCCTACGATGTCGAGGCTTGCAGGGAATCGCTATAATGCTGTAGTGCTATAATGACTGTTAGAGAGAATTACTGAAATGTCAATGCTTTAGGGTTAGGGTTAGGGTTAGGGTTAGGGTTAGGGTTAGGGTTAGGGTTAGGGTTAGGGCTAGGGTTAGGCAAACCAGGCAAACCAAACCCTAAATGCAAACCAGGAACGGCGTGCCATAAAACAGCTTGCAGTCCTCGTGGCGCCGACTCGAAAGTGGGATTCTATGGCAACGGTTCTCAGCAGCGACCTTGCATGCATGCGCCATATAGAGACGATTTGATCTTGTTTTACTTTCCCAATGTATTTTGCTGCCACATGCATCAACCACAACACTTAATAATAAAAGACACTTGACAGTCCTCGTAGCGCCAACTCAAAAGTGAGATTTCAGCGCGTCGGTTCCTCTCACATTAATTGGGTAGCGCCAATAAAATGCAAAGTAGATGGGGCAATTACATGTATATATTTTTGTCTTTGCACTAAAAAGGCAAACGTGCATGCTGATGCTCCAGAGAGCTGTCAACTAATTGACACTGTTCCGTTTGAAACTAACCATCCAGTGCTGATTCGATCTTTTGTGGATCGTTGGATAAATCTGTGAGAGAGACGCTATTGTACAACAATCAGACGCTCGTATACATTTGTATATGTACATGTATATGGGGGAGCAATTTTACACTGATAACAACGTCATTATACATCGGCTGAACGTCATCGGTGTATTTTAAAAGTACATATCTGTCACCGACGCCGATGTTTTTGCTCGTTGGAAAGGAAAATTTTAAATTGGAGGACCAATTATACATCCCAGTGGCAAAGCCGAGCTTGGTCCAAGCTCGGGCCAACGTCGGCCACTCGGCATGCCATTCGATCGGCATGGTAGTTTATAGTGTGCAATGACAATGTACGACGTCGTCGATATTGATGTCGCAACACTCGTATTTCCAGGAAAAAAATTATGTAGACATTTTCGATAGGAAGATATACAATCTTAAAATTCAATATCCATGTCTGCGACTGATGTAATATTGCTTTTTTGTTTCCTATATCCAGATAAGCTAGCCACTAGGTGCTGTAGCCTAGCTGTGCAGGTTAGAGCAACGGACTTCATGACTTGAAGGTTCGAGAGAGCTTCGATTCGCGATATCCCACTCGGAACAATTTGTGCCCCCGTGACGTAATTCCCGGGCTGCATGAAAACACGTCATCTTCTACCCCTATGGGCTCTGGCGCTGAAAGGTACAGCCACAAGGCCTCGTCCCCTAGATCGATCGACTTTGTCCGCCTCTGGATGGTGCGGTAGCTGACGTTGCTTGCAGCCAAGATCCCATTATCTCAGCAGGTCCGGGAGGTCCGGGTTGTTTGAAGGTACACGCTAGAGGCGCGGCCGCCACAAGTCACCTGTGCAGGAGTACACCCCATTAAAACTCCCACTAAGGAGACGGGACTCCTGCATGGTCTGTAGCAGACGAAGGTTCTTGACCCCAACTGTACTAGAAACGGCTGATTAAGGGACTCTATGCGAGGCATACAAGGACAGTCCAGAGTCAGTGCTGGAAACGAATACTTTTGCATTGGGGGATCTTTTAGATGGTGAGAACGATTTTAGACTATGATTCCCTCCTAAGCCCTAGGTAGGATCCAAAGGGTTGATATAATAGGTAACGCCATTTTAATGTCTTTCCTCCCAGATGGGTTCGAGATGCTGCAGAGCATGGCGAACTGCAGGTTCCAGCTAGAGCTCTCTCGTGATGCGCATCCTACGGCGAATTTTTTTTAGAAATATTGCTACTGCTATGATTATTTTGTTGAATTCGGCTCGTACTCAGTGATCTTGACGTACATGTAATTGACATAAATCAATATTTGAGACATAGGCTCATAAAATTTATTGGTGATTAAATATTTGGAATCATTCGGGATACTACGAAACTGTTCAAATTTTTTAATAAATATATCCAACACTCCAACACCAAATATTATAACGGCAATTTATGTTTGTCTATTTACTTCGTCCCAATGACTCAATTCATCTTCTCGACGCAGACTTATCCAGACATCGGATGGTCCCTCCATTCAGGCAGGCTGCTCAGCTCCGCCTGCACAGCCTCCGAGATCGGGAAGCCCCAGGCAAGAAAGAATGGCGTTAAGTTGAGCGACACTTGGACCGACAGCAGCTTCAAATACGCGTCGATCCTGGACTGGTCACTGCCGTCAGCCAAATGCGTCAGCGCCTCCTCGGTTCGATACGTTCGATTCAATGCTTTAAACGGCTCCCAGCCGAAGGTCTCCTGCAGTTGCAGAAAAGTTTCTAGCGCTACCCAGACGTTCCAGTCGGCGTCGAATCGCTTTCCGGCCGCGATGTAAGCCTGGCGCTGGGACTGGCGTGATTCAGGCGCCAGGCTTGGATGGCAAGAGTGGGACACGCGTAGAACCTGAAAGCCATTGAAAGAACTCTATAAAGTGACACTTCCAAGCGGTCCTCTGCTTTGGGGGCATGGCAGGGTAGCGATCAGCCCCAGAAATGCACAGAGTACGTGTACATGCCTAACGATGAGAGACTCAGGGCCGCTGTACCACCCTGTGTGAGTATGCGTGCTTAGGGATCAACGGAGCAAGCCATTGTCAGCTAGTTAATCTTCGTGTTATAATGCTATACTAGACTTTACGTTTAGCTAGGCTGAGCAGAACTTCTATACGGATCCGCTAAGGCAATGGGCGCCCACCAAGAGACAGGGGAGTCCAACAAGAGACAAGGACGCCCACCAAGGCACAGGGGCGCCCAACCAAGAGACAGGGGCGCCAACCAAAAGACAGGGGCGCCAACCAAAAGACAGGGGCGCCAACCAAAAGACAGGGACGCCAACCAAGAGACAGGGAATGCATTGCTCAAGGCTGACGAACGCACCGTATCGTGCACGAATACGTTTGGCAAGTTGTTGGACGCCTCCACTGTGCCGCTAAATTCGCTCAGGCGCCACTGGTGGTTGTGGCACAGTTCGTGGATGGGGCCCCAGGACCCTTTGCTGAGGATGCTTTCCACCGATAGCAAGCACTCGTCATAGTCCAGATAGCCCATGATGGGATATCCAGAGTGCATTGAGCCTAAAAAATTGTTTCAACAAACGTTTTTTCAACAAAGCAAATATTTTTCTAAAGATTCCATCCATCAAATTCCCGGAAAGATATTCAAAGATATCAGTTCAAACCATCAATTTCCCTGTAATTTTGATCGAGTCTTTTTCTACGTGTATCATTTTTAGCAAAATAAAACATTTACGTACCTACGACGCTCGTAAATGTACACCTTGACTAAAAATCCAACAAAGCCCCACTGGCACAACTGAAGTACATGTACATGTAATAGGACGCCATCCATCGCTTTTCTTAGAAATGAGTTGAATGCCAGTAAGGAACCGCATATTTGTCGCGTCGCCACTGTATTCAGTAAACCCTCGAGAACGCGTAGCGCTGAATGGGGTTTGGCCATAGACAAATTCGGTCTATGGAAAAAGTCGATTTCTCGAGAAAATACTAAATGCACCATTGATTCGACAAATAAAAAG
This sequence comes from Macrostomum lignano, assembly GCA_002269645.1. Taxonomy (NCBI): domain Eukaryota; kingdom Metazoa; phylum Platyhelminthes; family Macrostomidae; genus Macrostomum; species Macrostomum lignano. The sequence continues at coordinate 108,430 of NIVC01002321.1, forward strand.
TTCATTACGCATTTTGGAGTAGTAAGTAGAGTTTCAGTGAAATTCGCATGATCTAAGCGTACGTGTTGCGTCCTACATGTACTTGTACACGTAACTGTTAACCAGCGCCTTTTACCAGTTGAAATGGCTTTATCCAGCACTATTCGCTCCTCCCTCGGTCGTTCCTCTCCGCCGCTGCAGACACCGTGGAACTAGTTGATGGCGATCATAATCTTTAGCCATAGGCGGGCTAATCTCACCAGTCCAGCCGGGCCCTGAAGCATCAACCAACGCCGACCAATTTCGGTTGGCGCCGCGATCACTAACTGGCCTGGAATGCGCAGTTCGAACATCGGAGCCCGGGTTGTCCGCAGCTCGTCTAGCCAGAGAGACTCAGGAGACGACTCGACATCGGCAGCGGCAGCTGCCTGCTTGTCACTTTCTTCCAGGGTAGAAAGCAGGTTGTACACGGGATAGGGCACGCAGCCGCGTACTTGAATTTCGTGCTTCCCCAGACTGCTGCCTGGCGGAATCTAAAAATAGCATTCGACGAGCTGTGTGAGTGTACATTGAGGGATTCACGGTGTACACTACAGTGTAGCTAAAAATAGCCTAAAATATATTGGGTACAGGAGGAAGTTTGGAGGAAGCTTGTTCAGGGCTAAAAATAGACCAAGTGTACAAACTACGATTGTACGTCTTTGTTCCTAAAATCTAAAAATAGCCTCTGCGTACACATTTTCAGCCTATTCATTTTCAAGACTACAACCACCTCATTCTACGAGTGCTCACCAACACGTAGACAATGCCTCCGTACGGATTGTACCCTCGCGTCTGCGCAGCAGTAATCGGAAACAGACAATGAATTCGAGGCGGTCGCTGCTTTCCCACCGGCACAATATCCGTGTGACAGCCAATCAGCATCTGAAGGCCTTTGTTTGCCATTGATGGCGCCACGGTAAGCTCCACGAGGCTTCCAGGTGGAGCATAGGCGCCAGTTTGTCGCCAAACAGGCGCTCCAGCCGCTGCATATTGATAATACTTGTGCAGACCAGAGTAGGTCGCATCGACCACAGTTTCAATGGTTGGCGAGCTCTCTGCGCCGCTGGCCTCCAGCAACTCGCCGGGAAAGGAATCCGGCGCAGGGCAGCGGATCAGCTGTGCACCGGGTGGAGACTGAAAATGATTTTTTTTGTGATTTTCTGGATTGAAAGCAGTATACCAAAATTTAAGTGATAGGTGGTATCTGTTATCCTCAAAATAATTTTTCGACCAGCCAACGAAGGATGTCTCTGTCTTCTGTCTTTGTTTTCTGCCCTTGTGTTCAGTCCTTGTCTTGTGTCTTTGTCTTCTGTCCTTGTCTTCTGCCCTTGTCTTCTGTCCTTGTCTTGTGCCCTTGTCTTCTGTTCTAAATGCACTAGCGATACAACAAATAAACTTTCCTCAGTGGCGATCTAGCAGCTGGTTTCTAGGAAAATCCAGTTTAATGACATTCTGCTTCTATTGAGAACTATTTGAAATGCAGAACACAACCAAATCAATACTCATAACTTACATTCAGATTCTCGCGAAGTAGCAGTGGAACAAGCCAC